>JAEANM010016035.1:0-13411 GCA_017656035.1 Myanophis thanlyinensis
TGAATGGCTGCGTAAGCATTTCACTGCATATTGTACCATGTATGATTGTGCATGTGACCAATAAAATTTGAATTTGATTTGATTTGATTTGAAATGAGAATAGAATACTTTTTCTGATACGTATGCAATATCTTTTTTCTCATTTTGTAAGCAATATCAAACCATTATAAAGGGATTTGTTTTAATAAAAGGTTCTCTATCTTATATATTCCATGGAAAGCAATGCAGTGTGATCAAATTCTTCTGGATAAAGTTTTTTCATCCATAGTTCCTGGTTTAAAAAATAGACACTTTTAATCTGAGAGCTATTTCTTCTTAGTTTAAGATATTGTGGCAGCATTACAATTACAGATAACTTAAATGTTCACAAAGGCAGGTCAATATTTGGCTAATAAAGGCATAATGAAGGAACAAAAGCCATGTATTCTATTTTTCCCAAGTACTGTGTCCTCTTTGCAACAATGTGGAGAAAATAATGCTGTAAAATTATACTAGTAACACTCAATCACCCAAAATATTTTATGACTAAGCATAGATATGGAACAAAATATCATTATTTCAAATCAACATTGTGGGAGATAAATTGGCCAAGGACCAAATATTTCCAAGGCAGAAAGGATAAGTTTACCATTATTCCTTGAACTCAGATTTATCAATTAAGACACAACTTTTATTTAATGACCACAGAATATGGATATGTGGGATGTTGCAAGATTCCTATTCCTATTTAATATCTGTTGCAGGGTAAATTTCATTGCCTTGGGATAAAGTATCAGTGTGCTCATGGATGCCAATTACATATCTACACCTTGACGATGCTGTTGATGCCAGGCTTCAGAGGTTTAGAAAAGGAACAACAGTCTTCAACCAAACCTTGGCAAGACTGAGTGGGTCTAAATTTTGTGCTTCTGGATCTAGGACTTTCTTCCCATCTTTGTTATGACAGCTACTCCAGACAGACATGATGCACAATCTGGGGGTCCTTCTAGACTCAAAACTACTGCTTGAAGAGGATATGACACTCATGGTTAGGATGGCCTTTGTACATGTTTGTGTTGTGCACCAGTTGTACTCTTTTCTGGATCCTGAGATTCTTTTCATAGTCACTCATGCCTTGGTCACTTCTGTAATGTGCCATACAAAATATCCAGAAGCTTAAAATCAATACAGAATATGGCTTTGTGCCCCTAGAATTTGTCAATCTCCCAAGTAGACAAGAAAACATGAGCTAATTCTACTTTATTATATGACTATATAAACAGATCTTGTTAATCTGAAAGTCCAAACATACTGCCATCTCTTTACAAACATATCTACCCAACATCATCAAGTAGCAAGAGGGATATGCTGTGGGTTTCAGCTGCTAAATGGTTTCCTCTGATGAGACCGAGACAACATGACTTTTCTGCTATGATCCAGCTCTCTAGAACATCATCTCTCCCCAAAGTGAAATGAGCCCCTTTACTGCTAAACTTTCAGAAAATATATTTTTTCCAACAATCTTGGGGATTCCATAGCTAGCCTGAACAATGGTTACACTATTTTTAGATGAATGTTCTGCAATCTTAGTTTTATTTTATTTTTTAAAGGTATTTAACAGCTGTGACATTTTAACAGTTGTTTCTATGTTGCCCAGAGTTATATTTGGTGAGATTGACAGCCATATCAATTTGTTACATAAATAATTGTGGTTACGCCTATAGAACTATCTCTGAGTAAGACAGATTTATTGTCTAACTTCACATAATTTAGGAATCAGTACACTAAATATTTATTTACACTTGGATACTTAGAGGTAAGCATGTTTGTAAATATGATATATGGTTGATATTTAATTTAGTACACTTATAAACATTCTAATATTATTCCCTTAGGGTAATTTTTATGTGCCATACATATAAAGTGCAATGGTGCATTGCATAAAATATTTTATTTTCAAGTGCACTAAACTTTTTTCTCCTAAAACTTTCACAGTTAATCCTTGATTTACAACAGTTCAATAGTAACTTTTCTAATGGCACTGAAAAAATGACTTATGACTGTTTTTTACAGGACTGTTGCAGCATCCTCATGGTCATGTGATCAAAATTCAGTGCTTGACAAATTGGTTCATATTTATGATGGTTGCAGTGTCACGGGGTCATTTGATCACCTTTTGTGACCTGACAAGCAAAGTCAATGGGGAAGTTAGATTCACTTAACTGTGTTACTAACTTAACAACTGTAATGATTTACTTAACAGCTGTAGCAAGTAAAACTAGTAAAATTCACTTAATGGTTTCACTTATCAACATTATTTTTGGGCTATACATTGTATGAGGCATAACTACTCAGAATGTATTTATTAAGTGTATTTCTATTTCACCACAATCCAAACAAAGATAAGGTTGGACTTGAACCATTCCTAAAAGTGAGAAATCTTTCAGAGTAATTTTTTAATTACGGTAATATATTCTATGTCTTTATTAGGCATTTAAAATCTTATATTATTGCAGTAAATCCTGCCTATTAATTGTGCAAGAGGGACACATGTGACACTATAGTAACTGAATACTGCTACAGTCGTGCTGGGAGCACCAGTTGAAAGGATTGAATGGTAACATTACTGTCACTCAGGGAACACCCAGTTGGGGATTCTTTTCATGTTCCCATTAAGATGCCCACAAGTGTAGTACCCATCTATGTACTTTTGGTCCCCAGCTTTTGAACTGCTGGGTAAGCAGGAGCTGGAGAATATAATGGAAGCAACTGGGTCACGAATGTGAGCCTACCAATCATTAGCCCAGTGACCTAATAATGTGAGCCACTGCACTCCTAGCAACTGAATAGATTATTTTAAAAAAAGAAATTGTGTGAACCATACAATATATATCACAGGTTGTTGCCTATTCTTTTCTTACAGAGTGCATTTTAATGCTGAAGACAAGTAGCTTTTATTTGTTTTTAATTCTTATTTATTAGATTTGTATACTCCCTTTCTTCAAGAGCTCAGTGCAATATATACAGTATAATCTCCTCCGATTTTTCTACATTACATTTGTGTGAAGCAGGTTGGGCTGAAATAGCATGATGCCCCAAAATTATACTGTGAGTTTCCATGGTTCAGTCTCCTGCTTTAACACATTGCCTGCTAAACCACACTTGCTTGTTTATAAGACACCCAAAATCAAATTATTTAGAGAAAGCATTTTTGATCTTACAAAAGTATATGAGTATATCAGTATTTTTGGCTAGTAATTAAAGCAGTCATTCCTTTTTCAAGCTCCCACATCAGCCTAGAAAAATATTCGACAATTTTAATAATCTCTTATTAACACAATTTAATATCATTTTTCAGGCTCCCAGAGAATACTGCAGAAAATCATAGTTGCTTCAATTAATAATAAGCAGGTGCTGTGCTTGGGCAAAGTAGGAAACATTAATCCCAAATTATTTTTAAGCATATACAACCATAATACCTGGGGAATATATGTAAATTATTTTAAAACTGGACAGGATATAAAAAACCAATTTAATTTAATAATTTAATTTAATAACAGGATTTCTATACCGCCCCTCTCCCGAAGGACTCGGGGCGGTGTACAGCCATCTAAAAACAGGATAAACAAAAGTTAAAATACAGTTAAAATAGATTAAATCATTGGCCGAAATAGAAATTAAAATGACCAGATTCAAAAATTAAAATTTAAAATTTAAAGAATTTAGACAATTTAAAAAAACCCCTTAGGTATTAGGCCAGACTGACTTGCTGGAATAGATGGGTTTTTAATACACGCCGGAAGGTCCGCAGGTCCGCAATGGTCTGAATCTCTGGGGGCAATTCGTTCCATAGGGAGGGTGCAGCCACAGAGAAGGCTTGTACCCTCAGGGCTGTCAGACGGCACCGTCCCGACAGTGGAACCCTGAGGAGGCCTGCCCTGTGGGAACGCACTGGTCAGCTGGAGGCTGACGGTGGCAACAGGCGGTCCAGTAAGTACCCGGGTCCCAAGCCATGGAGTGCTTTAAAGGTAAGCACCAACACCAAGGCAATTAAAATCCAGATATACCTTTTAACACCCTTCACCTGCTTCAGTCTAAAACCCAAAGGGCCTGTTAAGCAGTGTAACTTTGTGGCACCCAGGAAATATATCTCCTAAGTGATACTGTAGTTCCTGCCCAATGAAATTATATAGCCACAGAGATCTGTACTGCTTCTACCTTTTGACTACAAATTGTTAAGGACTTGGTTGCAAGGATGATGGTCAATTCTACCCCATGGGTGGGGTTTTTTTTTTTTTTTTTGGTCCTCTATTCAACTACATTCTTGTCTCTACGATATTTTATTTTACATTTCTTTTACATTTGTAATTGTAAGCCACTCAGAGTAGTTGTGAAGGCAGGCCGTCTTAAACTTTAAATAATAAATAAATGGTTCATATATTCTCGATGTCCATAAGAATATTTATTCAATTTGAATATACTAATACAAATAATAACTCAGTATTATATATTACGTATTTTATCCAGAAATAGTCTTCATACAAGAAACATACACTGGAATTATCTGGCCATTGCAGAGCTGTAGCGTCACTTCCTGTAGATTCCAGCTAACAGAAAAAATTGTTACAAATGATATAATTAAACATGGTAGTAATATAATAGTTAAGATTTTAACCTAGAATAGAACTACATTGCTGTAGTTCTCCCAATTATTTATTTTGGGTCTTTTAGGTAAATACTATTAAGAATAAACATTAATTTTATTTAAAAAAGCTTTAAATTGTTGATATTCCTAGTGAACTAAGTTTTTTTTAAATTATTTTTGTATTGCCCAATCTGGTTTCCGATGGGTAAATACCTACTGGAAACTTTAGATCAGGGGTGTCAAACTCAATTTTATTGAGGCTAGATCACCATTGTGGTTAACCTTGGTGGGCCAGGGTGGTTGCAGCTGACTGGGCTTGGCCAGCCCGACGTCGCTCAGGGGCCACCTGTGAGAACCAGGCAAGGTTAGAGAGGGAATCCAAAGGTTTATAGTGGATGGGGCGGTCAGCAAGAGGCTTGTCCCACAGGATGAGGCGAGGCGAGGCAGGGGGTGAGGTGGCTGCTGCCGGAAACCATCAGCCAATGCACAATTGCTTCCCTTGGTGCATGGGAGCTGATGGTTTCCACCAGAAGCCGCATGTTGTGGCCCAATAGTGGCCAGCTAAGTTGTTGGTGGAATCTGACAGTGATGAACACTATGGGACTGCCCTGGAGGTTGAGGAAGACTCTGGGGGGTGTTCGGAGTCAGAGCAGGGACTAGAGAGGCCTGTTGGCCACCAGGTGACGTCTGAGTCAGGGAGCAGTGATGAAGAACAGAGGGAGGCTGTCCCTGATGGGCTTATGCATAGGGCTGCTAGCAGGAGACAGCAGCTTTGGAAGCAGAGAAGAAAATAAGGGGTTAATGATTGGCCCGTCCCAGAGAGCTTATAAGTGGGGCGATGGGAGGGGAATTTTATTTTATTTTTATTTATTTTTTATTTTTCAAAATTTGTATACCGCCCCCTCTCCCAAGGGACTCGGGGTGGTGAACAGCAGATAAAAACATATACACACGACAATCTAAAAACTACTTAAAAGCATTATATAAGCTGATATAATTTAAAATTAAATTAACCCAGTATTAAGATCAACAATTAAAATCAATAAAATTTAAAATTTAAAATTACAACTAACTTAACAATTAAAATTTGGCCCTGAGGTATCAGGCCAGGCCGGCTAGCTGGAAGAGAGGGGTTTTCAATGCACGTCGGAAGGCTCGGAGGTAGTAACGGTCCGAATCTCAGGGGGGAGTTTGTTCCATAAGGAGGGCGCAGCCACAGAGAAGGCTCGAACCCTCGAGATCATCAGGTGACATCGGCCCGAAGGTGGAACCCCGAGAAGGCCTGTCCTGTGGGAGCACACTGGTCGTTTGGAGGCCGATGGTGGCTATAGGCGGTCCTGTAACTACCCAGGTCCCAAGCCATGGAGTGCTTTAAAGATAAGTACCAACACCTTGAATCACACCTGGAAGGCCACAGGAAGCCAGTGCAGCTCGCACAGGAGAGGTGTAACATGGGAGCTCCGAGAAGCTCCCATAATTACCTGCGCGGTCGCATTCTGCACTAACTGCAGCCTCCGGATGCTTTTAAAGGGGAGCCCATGTAGAGAGCATTGGCATAGTCTAGACGGGAAGTAACAAGGGCAGAAGTGACTGTGCGAAGAGCGCCCTGATCCAAAAAGGGCCGCAACTGGGCAATCCTACAGATCTGGAGGTTATCCTATGGATAAAAGGCCCCCCTGGAGACGGCTGCAATATGTTCTTCCAATGACAGCTGTGCATCCAGGAGGACACCCAAGTTGCGAGCCCTCTCTGTGGGGGACAACATTTTGTTCCCTATGGCCAGCGATAGTGAGCTGGCTGTATCTGGGCGTAAGGAAGCACAGCCACTCGGTCTTGGCTAGGTTGAGCTGGAGTCTGTTTTGACAGATCCAACTCCGCACGGCCTCCAGGCAATGGCCCATCACTTCAATGGCCTCATTGGGGTGGTTTGGGGTGGAGATAAATAGCTGGGTGTCATCAGCATATTGGTGGAAACTCACCCCAAAACCACGGATGATCTCACCCACCGGTTTCATATAGATGTTAAACAGCAGGGGGGAGAGAACCGACCCCTAAGGCACCACACACACTAGGGGCCTCGAGGTCGATCTCTGCCCCCCCACCAGTACAAATTGCGAGCGGCCAGAGAGGAAGGAGGAGAACCACTGCAATACAGTACCCCCCACTCCTAACCCCTCCAGCCGCTGCAATAAGATACTGTGGTCGACAGTATCAAAAGCCGCTGAGAGGTCTAATAGGACCAGGACAGAAGAACAACCCCTGTCCCGGGCCCTCCAGAGATCATCCACCAACGCGACCAAGGCCGTTTTCATGCTGAAACCAGGCCTGAAGCCCAATTGGAGAGGATCTAAATACAGAGCTTCATCCAGATGCTGGGGAAGCTGTTGTGCCACCATGGTCTCAACAGCCTTCGCTAAGAAGGGAAAGTTGGAGACCGGCCGATAACTAGATAGCCAGGCCGGATCCAGGGTTGGCTTCTTGAGGAGAGGTCTCACCACCGCCTCTTTCAAGGCAGCAGGCAAGAGCCCCTCTCTCAAAGAAGCATTAATGATCCCCTGGAACCAGCCTCGCGTCACCTCCCAGGACGCCAATACTAACCAGCAGGGACAAGGGTCTAATAAGCAAGTGGTGGCATTAAGGCTACCCCGCAATCTGTCCACTACATCTGGGGTCACAGAGTCAAACTCAGCCCAGACAGTCTCACCCAAGACCGGCTTCCCCCCCATCCAGAGAAGCCCAGTTGGAGTCCAGCCATCCCTGAATCAGATTGATTTTATCTTGCAGAAAACAAGAAAAATCCTCGGCCCGCCCCTGCAAGGGATCCTCCTGCTCCCTCACCTCAAGGAGGGAGCGGGTCACCCTAAACAGGGCAGCCAGGCGGTTTTCTGCAGATGCAATAAAGGTGGAGAAATAGGAACATCTCACCGTCTTTATCGCCACTAAATACATCCTAATATGGGATCGTAGGAGTGTTCTATCAGACTCGGAGTGGCTGGCCCTCCAACCTCTTTCTAGGCATCTTTTCCGGAGCTTCATCTTCCTTAGCTCTCCGGAAAACCAGGGGGCCAACTGGGATCGACGCCGGGTCAGAGGCCGCAAGGGCACAACCCGGTCAAGAGCCCCGGCCGCCACCCTCTCCCAGGTGGCCACCAGGTCTCCAACCAGGTCGTGTGTAAGTACCTTGGGAAATGGCCCAAGTTCTGTCAGGAACCTTTCAGGATCCATCAGGCGCCTGGGGCGGAACCATTTTGTCGGTTCCGCCTCCCTGCGATGGGGGGTGTGTGCAGACCAGAAGTCCAATCTAAGGAGCAAATGATCCGACCATGATAGGGATTCAATTAAAACATCCCCTAATCCAAGATCATTCTGCCACTGTTCCAAGACAAAAACCAAATCCAGGATGTGACCTCCCATGTGAGTGGGGTCCCGAATTACTTGGGTCAGGCTCATGGCTGTCATGGAAGCCATGAACTCCTGAGCCACCCCCGAGGTCAAGCCGGCAGAGGGAAGGTTGAAGTCCCCCATAACCAAAAGTCTGGGGGTCTCCACCGCCAAGCCGGCTATGACCTCAAGGAGCTCAGGCAGGGCCGACGTCACATGGCAGGGAGCCAGGTATGTGAGTAGAAGGCCCACCTGAACCCTAGAACCCCACTTCACGTAGAGACTCACATCCGGTTATCTGCGGAACAGTGACCTCACTAGGACAAAGGAAACAACATCAACCATGTGGAAAGGTCGTTCAGGAGAATTCATGAGTTGATATCACACCCTGTTTTAATTGAGATAGCATTCTGGGCTCTCAGCCAGGGGGTTGCTTATCTCCTCATTAGTTGTGGCATATAGCCAGGTATGCCTTCGGGTTTTTGAAGACCAGGAACAGAACACCGCAGCCTGCGGGGCCTTCAGCTGGCATACTCTGCAACTCCAGAACCCACTGCACCACCAGGCTGGCAGGCCAAGCAGCAGGTGCAGCAGCAGCAGCAGCAGGCAGAGGTGGGAGAGAAGCACGTGATGCGGATTGCTGCACACACTTATTCCATCCCGCTGTCTCTTTTTGTTTGTGATTGGAGAGCAAGTCGCCACTGGTCATGTTTCCTCGGCCCCCTTGCGGGCTTTGCCTTGGTTTATAAATGGAGTGTGTTCCCCTCATGCACCTGATGTATCTTGACCCTGCTGCAGACTGCTGCCACCACTGCGCAGCAGACCCGCCCAGCCCGAAGGAAGCAAAGTGGCCAGCTAGAAAGGCTGAGATCAGTGCCCAGTCAGCCTAGGCCAGGCCAAGGCCCTGCAAGCTGATCCTTTGCTATTTCTCAGGCAGCCCTGCGGGCCAGATCTAACCACCTTGTAGGCCATATTTGGCCTATGGGCCTTGAGTTTGACACCCATGATCTAGATGCAAATCAGTGAAAACCTATGCTGTTGGTGGATGTAGTATAATATTACATGAATCTCTTGTGGAAATCTATATTAGCAATCCAATTAACAATATTTACATCAGTATTTTATACTGGTTGATATAGAAATGGCTTGCAAGGTATACACAGTTCTATACTTTATCGGTTTCATTACCCATTTGTTTTTTATCAAAGTACAATATCTCCTCTAAGGCTATTAAGTATAGTACATTATTTAATGTAGAATAACTATCATACACAGTATGGTTGTTCAAATATCCAATAATTTTTAAAACATTATCTTTTAAAACTCACCTGTTGAGGGAAAAATCCATTAATGAATTAACATGAAGATAACCACCTGACTTTTTTCCAGATACTGGTATTTTTACCTATAAAAGAAATCCTCATGAAAATTTGCAAATGTGATTTCTTTTGAAGGTAACATTTTTAATATAAATTTAAAATCTAGTGTCTGAAAAGTCTTAAGCAAAAGTTATTCTCATTCAATCTGATTAACCACAGGCACTTCTTTATATATGTACACATTGAGTTTATATGCACATTAATTCTATTATCTGGCTGAACTATACTTTATTAATTTATCCTTTCCCATTTTGTTTACTATAATAAATAACCCCAAAACAGAGTACTTCTCATGACTGGAGTGAGAACTTCCAATTCTTAAAAAACTGTATAGATAGCTAGAAAGATACATATAAACATTCATTTATTAACTTTTCAAAGTTACAATGGCACTGAAAAAGATGACTTTTACCATTGATTTTCACATGTACAACTGTTGCAGCATTTCTATGGTCACATGATCATAATTTGTGTGCTTGGCAACCAATGTGTATTTATGATAATTGCAGCATCCCAGGGTCATGTGTTTGCCTTTATGACCTTCCCAGCTGGCTTCTAACAAGGGGGGGGGGTAGCCAGATTCATTTAACAATTTCAATGATTACAAGGCAAAAAAGGTCATAAAATCAGGTGCAACTCCCTTAACAACCACCTTGCTTAGCAATGGAAATTCTGGTTCCAACTGCAGTCATAAATGTAAAATTTTCTATAAGTTTTTTAAATCTTTCAGACTCTTGTCTTCTTCCAGTTGTTTCCAAATGCTTTACAGCCATAATTAACACAGCTGATAGGGAATTCAGAAAGATTTGGAGAAATTAAAATCCTCATTCCTGAATTCTGATCTAGTCAAGTCAGCAGCTAATTCATTACATGGATAGCTAGAGATTTAAGTAGAGATGTTCTTCCCATTTGCAAATTATCCATCCATATCAGTTAAAGCCAATTAGTCTTGCGAAACTAGAGGTGCAATCATTAAATTCTGAGACTGTACTCGCTGTGGGGGAATAAATCACGTGATTGCCATGCATGCACATGAGTGATGCATAACGACCTTGAGGAGAAGCTACACAAAGTTTCAAAGCACTATCTTCATTGAGTCCTGTGTTAGAGACATTGTAGTTAGCATGTGTAGCCGTGCATTTGCAAAATCATGATGGATTTGAAATTGGAGCAGTGAGGTAATATCAAATTCTGCATGAAATTCGGGAAATCACCAACTGAAAACCATGGAATGGCAAAGCAAGCTTACAGGAATGAAGCAATGAGTCAGGCAAGATATTTTGAGTGGCATTTGCATTTCAGAAATGGCAGAATATCGCTAGAGGATGACGAGAGTCCAGATTGGCCATACACATGCAACGCTCATGAAAATGACAAAAAAAAATTGGCAATAAAAATTGTTCATGATGATCGATGCATAACCATCAGAGAAATTGCAGACATCATTAACATGTCATTTGGAGAGTTTCATATGATCCTGATATCAATTTTGAACATGCGCCGCATTGCTGCCAAGTTCGTGTCCAGGCAAGAAAAGCAAAAAGTGCACCATCTTGAAATCTGTCAACATCTCCCATCAGCGGTCCCTAAATGACCCAGAATTCATGTCCTGGATCATTACCGGTAATGAGACTTGGGTCTATGGGTACAATCCTGAGATCAAGCAGCAGTCTTCGCAATGGAAGAACCCTCAATCTCCAAGACTGAAGAAGGTGTGACAGGTCAAGAGCACAACCAAGTGCATGCTCATCATTTTTTTTGACATTCACTGGATTGTGCACCGTGAATTTCTCCCTGCGGCTCAAACAGTGAATGCTGATTTCTACTGCAATGTTTTGAGACATCTCAGGAAGAACATTCGTTGGAAATGATCACAACTCTGGGCACAGAACAAATGGATGCTCCATAATGACAATGCACCAGCTCACAGAGCTCTCGCAACAAGCCAGTTTTGCGCCCGTAACCAGATGGTTGTTGTTTCTCATCTCCCCTATTCACCAGAATTGCCCCCCTGCAACTTCTTTCTATTTCCAAAGATGAAATCAAAGCTGAAGGTTTGCCGTTTTGGCAGGGTGGAGAATATCCAATGTGAATAGCAGAAGGTGCTTGACAGGCTTGAAGAATACGACGTCCAGGAGGCATTCCAAAAATGGAAGAGACGCTGGGATCAGTGTCTGCTGCCCATGGGTACTACATTGAAGGGGATGGCAGCCAAATTTAAAACAGGTAATTTTATTTCAAGTTATGGGACTAGTCTCGGTATTTAATGATTGTGCCTTGTATAGAATGAATCTATTAATTGAAGTCTAGTCATATTAACTCCTGAGGCCGAAGAATGATATTTTGCTATGAGATTTTAAAAAAAAATATTAGGGGACATAGGCCAGGATCTTTTAAATGCAAACATATATTATATACATATTTATTTATTTGTTTATTATTTATTTATTTAATCATGTTTATGCAGTATATTTTGGAAGTGGTGGCCCTTTGACAGCTGCAAGCAACAAAATTTAATTTTAATGTATGCTGATCAGTATGCATTCAAAGTGACAATAAATTCTATTCTGTTCTGTTCTATTTTCTACCAGTGAATGATCATTCTCAGCATCGCTCCACTTCCAGTTCAGTTGTGTGCTAAAATCTTCCTTGTAATATGAACAAGTTATGTTAAAAGAAACAATTTCATTTTGTTACAATTGCAAATGATTTAATGTTCATATACTTTGGCTTTTATTGTGTTGTTAATTTTCTAACCAAATGAATATCACAATGTATTCAACTGAGTGTTGAAAGCAATGACTCAGGTCCTAGCCAAAGAATTAAAACACATAGAAGTATTGCTGTAAAATGTATACTGTGCCAAGGTAATCTTTTGCAAATTTAGGGATATTAATCCATTAAATTTAAAATATAATTCAAATCAGATTAGTCTCATATAGTGAAACCATTAGTCTAAGCCCACTTGTATTATTTTCAAGATCTGTGCAGGTATCTTACTAAAGGTAATCCTTACTTGCTGACTGCCTTGTTTAACAACTATTTGAACTATTATAACCACCACCTACAATGGTGTAAAAAACCAGCTTTGACAACCATCACAATGTCTTATAATTACAATCACCATTTGTGTGCTTCGTAACCAGATTACAATAAGCAATTAACAGAAATAAAATTGTTAAATTACAATCATGTAATGTTTCATTTAACAATAAAACGGGACATGATGCCATAAGTCCATTGCAGTCATGTGATTTTCTGCTTAGCAACTGTGATCCTTGGTAATAGACTTGCCTGTCCCAGTTGTGGTCAGCAAGCAAGAACTACCGTATTTATCGGCATATAATGCACACTTTTTCGTCTTGAAAAGAATGCGAAAATCCCATGTGCGCGTTATACACCAATATGTACCTTCCCCCCATCAGAGTTTTCCCATCCCTCCCCCAGAACTCAGGCCAGGCTGCCCTCATTACCCGCCCAGCTTGAGAGCTAGCGCTCTCCCAGGTCTTTCTCATCCGTGGCTCCATGCGGCCGGGCAGGGCCACGGGAGCTTGGGAGTCCCCCCCAGGCGGGAGGATTCCCCCCACGGCTTCCGCAGCTGCGACGCCGGAGCTCCACATGCCCTGGTGCAGTCGGCAGAGGTTTGAGAATCCCCCCATGTGAGGGGGATTCCCTCTGTGGCTTTCGCAGCTGCGGCGGCAACGCCGGAGCCTCCGTGTGGCAGGGTAGGGCCATGGGAGCTTGGGAGTCTCCCCCAGCCACCATGGCTGCGGAAACCGTGGGGGGAATCCCCCTTGCATGGGGGGGATTCCCAAACCTCTGCCGGCTGCGCCAGGGCGCGTGAAGCTCTGGCATTGCCGCCGCAGCTGCGGAAGCTGCAGGGGGAATCCCCCCAAGGGAAGTGACAGGACTCCCCTGTCGTACAGGTAGTCCTCGGCTTACAACAGCATCCTTAGTGACCATTCAAAGTTTTTTCAGGGGCACTGAAAAAAAAGGACTTCCAACCGGTTTTCACAGTTTTGCAGCA
>JAEANM010016036.1:0-13411 GCA_017656035.1 Myanophis thanlyinensis
GTGTAATATTATTTTTATTGTTTCTTTTTTGTTTATGTTTTGTTTGTTATTATCAATAAAAAATTAAAAAAAAAAAACAACTGCACAAAGAAGCCCTTTAGATGGCTTTCAGAATTGGTCCTAGTACCATCAAGGCCAACAGACATTAATCCCCATGACATCTATGAATTAGTCCAAACCTATATCAATATTATGTATCAGCAATTTCTCTAATTTACTTAATTGTCTGCCCATTTTCTTATTGTCTTCGTGTTGTGGGAAGTACAGCCCAAAAGGACAGCGCCAAAAACCTCAGAAAACAGTGACAAGAGACTCAAGCCAACCTTTCCCTCTTTAAGAAAACCAAGAAGCACCAGCTGAAAGGAAAACTCAGAGCAGCCCTGCTAATGACTGTTACAAAAGCAACAGAGCTGACAACAGAAACACTTAAGTAGAAATAAAAGGGTTCAGGCTAAAAATAACTCACTAAAGCACACCAGAACTCCTCTTTTCCTCTTCAGGGACAGGATTAACCCCCAGGATAGGAAAGACAAAGGTCCAGGGACAGGATTAACCCATTAAGGCAGGAGGACAAGATTCAGAGCAATCATTTCAACCAGAGGCACACAAAAAACCCATCGAACTAACAGAAGTGTCAAAGGGAAAATACTTACAAAAACCATAGACTCATAGAACTCAAAATTTGCTTGCAAGCCAGGAACATTCAAACTGTGTCACTTTTTGCTTATTGCCTTCCTACATAAAAAGAACTCCACTTTCTGGCAGCTGGCTTCTGCATTAATTTCTTCTCAGCATCTGTGTGTCCCAGCTGGGAATGAACTGGGGAAATTTCTTCCAACAATGTGTTGAACAGTTTACTTTTAAAAGGATGAAAGTGGTATTTGTGAATTATTCTATAAATGTATTTTATGTTCAGAAGTACTAGTGAAGTTGCAAAGCTCATGGAAAAACTGGAGGCTTGGTGGTAACACAATTTATTTGTAGCCTAAGGATTAAAAGACACACTCTATAGATGCCAATCATTTACTGCATTTAGATCAGCCTTCTTTCTCAAGTGACCATGTCCTACAGGCCACACTAAATGAATATTATGGACATTGGAGTCCAAAATAGCTGGACAGCTCTATCTTGGGAAAATTTGCTTTTCATAAATCCAGCCATTATGTTTTATTAACTGTAGTTTGTGGGTTAGTGTGCTGTGCAAACCTATCCAGATGTGACTTTTGACTGTTTAATGAAACTGCCAATAATAGGAGAAAATCATAGAAGGTAAGGTTGGCCTGAATCTCAGAAATATATACCAACTCTATGTTGATACAGGAAGTCCTCATTTAGCAACTAAAATTGGGACCAGCAACTCAGTTATTCAATTACTTGGTCATTAACTAAGCCACAACTGTGCTTATTATCTTATTTTAGCTTTCCTTTGGTTTACGAATCTTTGAAGATCATAAATATGAGGATTGGGTTAAAGTTACTTTTTCATCACTGACAAAACTGTGAATGGTTGCTAAATGAGGCAGCTGCTAAATAAAGACTACTTGTACAGGAATCTAATACTACAGCCTGTCAAAACATCTTCCATCCACTGATGAAATATTGGCAATAAAGAAGAGTCAATCACCAACCAAGGCAGTCTGTTCCTGTAGGAAAACAGGCGTAGCTGGTGAGGGTTGGGGGGAACAGTTTAGTACATCATCAGCTTGGAATCATTATATTACAAATGGTTTAAGTCCAACCCCTCTTAAATTCTGTTGACCCTTCTCTGGTGCCAATTCTGCATTGAACTTTAGTTAACCAGATTCCTGTATATAGACTTGAGCAGTAAATCTATGAACTAGAACTGAATGTACAGTCCTGATCCTTTCCAGAAAGCCCTTTGCTTTCAGGTCTGGGGTTAATCTGTTTGTGGGATCTCCGTTATGTTTTTATTGTTATAGCTGCTTTAGTTCATGCTGAAACATTCTGCTTTATGCCTTGTTATATTTTTTTAATGTGTGTTTGGATTTTTATGAGACATCTAGAGTCTGCTGAAGTGGACAGTCCACAACAAATTTAATAAAACAAATATTGTTGTTCAGATTTTGAATATGCAATTCTTTTCAGTTCTTGCATACAATTTCATCCTACCAGATTTATATAATGCCTACTAATTTGTATTTGTAATTTGTAAGCCACCCACAGTCACCTTGTAGGAGAGGTGTGCGGCATAGAAATTTAATAAATAAAATAAATATATAAAAATAATCTGTTTTCCTCCAATGAAATTTCTAATTCTTCCTATTAGTTCTCCATACTCTCTGCATTTGCACAGGATAGTGGAAACCTTGAGTCATATGATGTTGCTTCTTCCTTTTTGTATTCTCATTATTAGATGTCTCTGTGATCTGTATATCAATCCCAATCCTGTTCCTAGTGCATGGCACATCACTCTTGGGGGGCGTGGGGGGGAGGTTCTCTTCTCTCTTCCTTACAGGAGTCAGTTTAAAAACCCTCTGGATCAGCTTTGCAAGGTGACAAATTCTTCTCAGCTTTTATGGGGGACATTCTTACTAGGATCACATTTTTTACTAGGCATCCCTTCACCATAGATATACTGTATTGTACATCCCAAGGTTGAAGTATAACAGCCATTCAGTCTATAAAGTCTGTTACATATTGGAATGAGGAGAGTGGAAAAAAACCATGTTCTGTATATAGTTTAGGCGCAAAAGCACCCAGAGAGCGGGAAAAGCCTGGCTGCTGATTGGCCAAGACCAGGGGTGGGCAATTATGGCTCCTTCATGGCTCGTGGACTTTAACTCCCAGAATTCCTGAGCCAGCCATGCTGGCTCAGGAATTCTGGGAGTTGAAGTCCACGAGTCATCAAGGAGCCATAATTGCCCAGCCCTGGCCAAGACGCACAGACCGCTTTAGTATAAAAAACTGTCTTGCAGGCAGCCTTTTCTTTGCTGGAGAATTGGTTACTGAATAAAGAATTGTTACAAAGTACCACGCCTGCGTCTCCTGATTCACCAAACTCAACACTGGCGACAAAGTTGGGATTCAGAGGATAATGAGTGGTCTAGTAACACCACCAGAACCGCAGAAGCATGTCAACAAACAGAAAATGCCTACACCCCTCCCCACCCGCTCCATTCGATCTGGACACAGAAAACTGGGAATCATTTATGGTGAAATTCCAATGTTTCCTAGTTGCGAACAACCCAGAGAACTTAGTGAGGAGTGAACCTGGACCATGTTCCTGACCTATTGTGGGAAGAGAGTGTTTCGACTGGCAAAAGCCCTGGCAGCCCCAACACTGGTAGACACTGTATTGTGGCTGTGATTGCAAGCATTACTGAAGGCACATTTTGAACCAGCACCCTTGAGGACAGTGCTGAGACATCAATTCACTGAACACATGCAAAAAGAAGGAGAGACCATCAATGATTACATCGCCGAATTGCGCCTCGCAGCCAAGAACTGTGAATTCAGAGATTTGGAGGAGCGCATGGTGGATCGGCTCATCTGTGGGGTGAGAGACCTGCAGCTACAACAGAGACTTCTAGCCAACCCAAACCTCATGTGGGCAATGGCCGTGGAAATCATCAGCATTGTTATGCCAATCAGCAAGAATGGCACAAAGTGAAAGGCTGCCAAAAATGAAAATGGTGACAACCACACACCAGACACAAGAAGAAGTCCAGAGCAAGTAAGTCTACTGAATGGACATCAGAAGTAACCCATGACCAGAAGGGGGGTAATCTGCACGGGCTGCTGGGGAAAACACCCCAGGTCCACATGCAAATTCAAAGACGTGACCTGCCAGAGGTGCAAGAGAAAAAAGATACCTAGCCAGGGTATGCAGAGTGAGCCAACCATCAGCATTCAATGCAAGAGCCCCCCCCTCCCCAGCAAACTGGAGCGAGAGAGAAGTAAAACCGAAGAAGCAGGAATGGAAAGCAAGGCAAAAGACCCACCAAATCAGGGTTTGCCGGAACAGGAACAAACAAGCAGAGAAGATTAAGGTGACGGTTCAAATAGAAGGAAACCCCGTAAGATGGAGGTGAACTCTGGCTCTGCCCTCACGATAATCTCGTGGAAGACTCTGAAATGGTTAGCCCCAAAGACCTACAAGCTCAGAATTCAGTGATCCACGACTATCAGGGGAATCGAATTCCCGTGTTAGGCAGGAAAACTGTGGAAGTGGTATTCAAAGACTTCTGGGAACCAATGGAGCTGACTATAGTCAAGGGAACGGTGCTCAGCCTTTTGGGACTGGAATGGTTCCAGGCACTGGGACTACACGTCAAGGAGTGCACACAATGGCAACAACTGAGTCCTTCGACCATCTTATTGAAGAATTTGCTGAACTCTTTGCAGTAGGGCTTGGCAAGTATAAAGGAACACCCATTTCATTTAATCTCGACCCGCAAATTGCCCCAATTAGACTGAAACCTAGGCGGGTACCTTTTGCCTTAAAAGATAAAATAGATCAACAACTCAACAAATTGATAGAGCAGGGCATTTTGGAACCGATGGACCATACCAATATTATAAAAGAACATAAGAAAGAAAATAGAAAAAAGGAGAAAAAAAAAGGTGGGGGGGGGGGGAGATTGTAAGGAAGTGACTCAATTTTTTTGACAGTGTTTATGAATGAATTTATATTTTGCCTCATAATTTTCTTGTTTCCATAAACTAATTTCTAATCTTCAAATCCATATAGTAAATCTCTAATTCATTTTTCTGTTGTCAGCAAAAAGTCCAAAAGGGATTTCCAGTCACTGATAAATTGTTGCTCTATCTCTAATCGAACAAGTTAATTTTGCCATCTCTGCTAGTACTGGCGCCATTCTTCCACTGTTGGTATTTCAGAGTCTTTCCATTTCTGTACTTGTCACAGTTGTGCAGAATTCATTTACAGAAATCATTTTCCGTGGCTCTTCTAATTGACTGCCCATCATTACCAGCAAGAAAAGTTCTGGTTTCAGTTGAAAGTTGATCTTTAAAATTCCTTGTATCATTATATGTATTTGAGCTCCCAAATCTCTGGCATTTTTAAAAGTCCACTAGGCATAATAAAATGATACTTTGTTCACATTTCCAACATAAATTGGAAGTAATGTTATATATTCTGAAGGTATTTTGATCTTTAGGACAGAAAGGTATAAATAATCTTTTTTTCAAAACCTCCTCCTTCCTAAGATACAGTATTATGGGACACATATTATTCCTAAATTTTAGAATGCAAATCTTTCCCTAATAAAATATACTCTAAAATAAATTTATTAAACCTCGATGTGTTTAATGTATCTATAATTCCTGAAACCCTGAATAAAGAATTAACTAGAAGCAAAAATATATCCCAGATGATGCCATACCAACAAAACCTCATTTTCTGTGTTTTGGTGGACTAAAAATATTTGGAAAATGTTTTCTTGCTCCTAATTTAAGCTAGCTCTCATATACTTACACAGAAGTGCAATAAACATACATTTAGTAGCTGGTATTGTACAAATTTGAAGTTACCGTGATCAAGTACAGGCACGACCGGTTTTTTCAAATTTGTCACAATCTTTAAATTTGTAATGTGGTTCAATGTTATTTTTTTCAGGCTGCAGTTAGAGAGCTAAGGGTGAGAAAAAGTACTTTGTCTAATGCAGCTTTCTAAAATCCAGCTCTGTTTGGCCACAACTTCTAACCACTATAGCTGGGATTTGTAGTCAAATACCTCTGGAGACACCAGGATGGGGAAAGCTGAGTTTACAAGTTCACGGCCAAGGCTGATCTGAATAAGGATTTTTGTTAAACACTGTATTATACCTCTGGCATGAGTCAACATCAACCAAGCAGTTTCCCACACTTGCATTTAAGGTAAATTAGACAAAAGAGATTTGATTATGGAGTTCCAAGGAAATCATTATGCTTTCTCTGTCATCTTGGGATACACAGATTCTCCTTTACTTAATTTTTAATGAGATTGTTTATGTGGAATCCAAGATAAAACAATATTTTTTTGTAGTAACTGTTTTGCATCTAAGTTCACAGTCCTCATAGTTTAGGATGAAACTCTCCATCCTGTCCTCATTTCTGCCTTGCTCTCTTACTAAGAGAAGCACAATTCTGAAGGAGTCACATAAATGGAGATTATTCTGCACTGATAAATCTGTTGTGTTATGCGTGCAGAACATTTACTGTCTGAGTCATGGACTTCAAAACATCTGGTTCCAAAAAGGAAAAGTGTTGCCATACAAACCATGTCAAATATTTTGAATATAGTAGGTTCTTAACTGTGCAGAGGAAATGGACTGGATTAAAAATGTTCCTGAAGAGGTGTAAGACTAACTGAAGGGAATAATATTATGATCTAGCTAAAAAATACTTAGCAAGCTAGTGCAAATATTGTACTAGAGGAGTTATTACAAATACCATAATTATATTGATTTTAAGGGATACTATCTCAGTTCAGAATCAAAAGTCAGAATCAAAGTGCATGGACTATGCAGAAACAAGCAGTTATGGAGGTTACACTGTACTTGACCAAGCAGGAAGACATGGTCATGACAGAGTTACCTATAATCTAGTCATGAAAGACAATAAGACAGGATGGTATATGTTGGATTTTGGTTGCTGCTGATATAATCAGTGGTTTAACTTAGTATAATATATCCCAGTGATTTCCCTATTGGCAAGGATGCATAGAAAGGAGAGATGAAAGGGAGTGAGAATGACCTGGAGGAAGTCATAAAATAAGTCCCAGAAAGTGTTATATCACTAGCAAGTTCAGGCTTGTCTTTTGCTCCAGGTGTGGCCACTGTTCAGTCTCTCTAGATACTGCAATGTGAACTGGAGTGACCCATGCTTAGAAGAAGAAGGCAGATTTGCTGAGTTGGCTAAGACAACAGCCTGATGAGAACATTATTCAGTTAGCTGCCCCAGCCAAGAAATCCTGCCTTGAAATGGAGGCAATTAAGAAAAGAAGTATTTACACTTCACATTTATGTCACAGCATATGAAAATAAAAGAATACGGTCATGGGAAGATGGGAAAGAAAGAAAAAAGATCACCAAGCAAAAAAATTGAATGCACCTTTGTTTCCATCAATTTCTGCATCCATAACAGAAAACTCTAATAGTAACAGAACAGAAGGTGGCCTATTGGAAAACATGGTTTTCTTTGCTTGGAACAGGAACTACTAAATCAAAAGAACCACAAAGCACGTTTGTAGGAACGGTAACTGAGCTATAGAAATAACTTTACAAAATTTTGATCAAAGTTTGACCATTCAGACATGGGACAGAATTTGAAATCAACTTTGATTTCAAAACATGGTGTAATGTTTATATCATTCCAGTCCTCTGTCTATCAAATCTTTTGTTCAAGAAGTTAAGACAGAAGATGAAGAATTAATTCTTTTCATTCTGTTTATCAACCCATGAAACTGCATCATACTGTAGGTGGAGAGGCCTGAAGACATCTCAGGTACTTAATGACATCTAATGAGTTTGCAGATGAAATTGAAATTAATTTGCAATAATATAAATGCTTTATATTTGGATAGGCAAAACCAAACCAAACCCAGATTCATATTTGCATTATTTTAAGAGGTGTGCCTCCCTTGTTATTAAGCAATTTATATTTTTAGTCATCGTGAATAATTCATGTTTTTTTAAAAAAACGTACAAATGCTTAATGTTAATTTATTTAAATTTTTATTTTTGCAACAATTCAATTCTGTTGGATAAAATGTGGCTTAAAAACAAATTATATCCCACAATTGGCATTCTGCTGTTTAGTTTGGAAGACAGCATGGATGTATAACTGTTTGGCCGCACTAGCATGAAAAAAACAGAGGATAACTTTTAATTGGGGGCAGTGTTAGAGTTGTCTGAGAAAAAAAATAACACATGAAGAAACCTCATGAAAGAATTACACCTGAATGATTTCCAGGAGAGGTGCAAACATTTGCTTTAGCATATCTTGTTGTAGTTCAGTTTGTTACATTAGAGATCAAGAAAACTAAATTAACTGTTTGCACCTTTCTACTATGATAAACTGTGTTATCTGTTTTTTTCCTACCAAATAAGTGTATGCCAGGGGAATAAGCACATAATACTGTATTTCCCAGAAAATAAGGCCGGGTCTTATTTTCTTTTGACCACCGAAATAAGTGCTTGGCCTTATTTTCAGGGAGGTCTTATTTTTTTTGAAGTGCAAGAGGCAGCAGTTAAAGGTCCAAGCAGCCATGAAGTGATGGGGAAAGGAAGGGCTGCCTCCTGTGCTGGCCACACCTACCTCTTCACTAGGGTTTATTTTGGGGGTAGGGCATATATTTGGCTTACCCCCTCCAAAAATCGGGCTAGGCCTTACTTTTTGAATAGGTCGTATTTTCAGGGAAACAAGGTATGAATTGTGGCTTTGGTAGTTTCAATCTCTGCTACAAAAAGACTCAAATCCCTCTTTTCCAAATATTGTTCACAGTCTGTATTTTACTTGCTTGCAATACAAGTCACTTCACCTCAAGTTAGGGTGATGTTGATTCATTACTAGACTGTGATGCAATTTCATAGTGATGTAGCTGTGATTATCTGGCATGCTGACATTCTGTTAAATCTCCTGTCTGATCCAATTTCCATTGGATTCTGTTATCCACTTGATAGAGCTTCATCATTTCTTTTAAAAAGAAGAGTATTATCTGTGTCAACATTGAAGCATAAAATATAAGATTTCTGAAAGTTGAAAACTACCTCATGAAATTGACCAGGATTTCCCTAAGCTTGTCAATTTCTTTGGGTGGAGAGCAAGAAGCTGAAGGAAACTTGTACTGATGAAATTGAGCTGAAAGAAATTACAACACAACAATACAGTACAGTGATTAGGTAACAGAGCAATATCTTTTAATAAAGAAGCATTTCATACAGGAAGGGGGATTAAAATGCAAACAGGTCACTCCCAAATGTATATTTTCTAAGGAACATGAATGAATAGAGGATTAAATGGCACTTAAGTGACACCAAAAGGCAGAAAAAAATGCAGTGACATTATAAGGCTGTTCTTCATAACTAGTTAAGACACGTGGAGAAACTAAGTGTTTGAAAGCTACCTTTGTGTCTTTCACGTCTGCCTGAAAGACATGCTAAAAGAAAGGAAGAAATTCAAGGCCATTTTAAGTAGAACATATAAAATTTCTAATGTCAGCTGGTCAAAAGGCAGCCCATTGAATTTTAGATTCAGAGGCAATAAATAGTTCCGTCTGTTGGTCTGAATGGTATTGGAAAGGTAGCATGAGATAGCAAGCAACTAGGCTTATGTAGAACAAGATGTTGTTCTTGGTAGCCATTATGTTTTCTGTTCCATTGTTTACTTTGTGTCATGAGTTTTTAACATTTTATGCAAGTTGTTCTTGCAAGACAGGCAGCCATATAACTTCATTAAACCAACAGCAGGTTGCCTTACGTGCCAAGATAAGCTACAGTCTGAAGATACAAGAGAATGACACCATTCTGTTCGGGCAAAGGAGACTTCCTTGGGAAAGCAGGCCAGCTAGTCTCAAAAAGCATAGCCTTTCAGAACACAAACCCTCAGAGGAGAGTATAAGATACATTCCTGCTCTACTCTGCTCGCTTGCTTGATTTAAATGCCACTGTTCTTTCATGTGCTCAAAGCAGCATTCTCCCCCTCATCTTTTCCTCACAGGACTAGCCCTGTGAGGTAGATTAGTCTAAGACAGGGGTGGGCAATTATGGCTCCTTCATGACTCGTGGACTTTAACTCCCAGAATTCCTGAGCCAGCCATGCTTGAAGTCCAAGAGTCATGAAGGAGCCATAATTGCCCACCCCTGGTCTAAGAGACAGAGACTAGCCCAAAGCCACCTTTGGAGCTTCCATCCCTGAGGGGAGACTCAAAGCTAGGTTTCTTCATTTCCTGTCCAACAATTTAACCAGTAAGTCACACTTCACATTTGGGGGCTAAACCTGAGTGGGTCTTTAAACATGCAAGTGTTCCTGGCCTTGTTCACAAAGTCTCTATATACATACCAGTCTCATGTCCTCATTCCCCAGAAGTGAGCAAGAATAGAATGCATTGTAATTATAGGACTGCTTGATTTGGGTTTGTAAATAAAGATAAATTCTAATTATATTTATATACATGAGTTAACATTCACTTGCCCTTTGAAATTTGTCCCTTAGAACATCAGGATCAGCAGAAGATCAACACTGAAGCCATGGGGTACACCCTATAGCTGTTACAGAAATTAAAATGTATGTAGTTCTTCCAGATAATTTGTGTTTAATTTAACAGGAGGAAAACAGGTTGGGGAAGGCTAATCTATTAAAATATAGGGATGTGTGTGTGTGGAATGAAAGGCCTCCGCAAACTGTTGATCATAAATTCTTTTAGCTAAACTAAATTTATTGGCAAAAGAAGAGAACTAGCCTAACCTGGTACTATTGATTTAATTGTAGATTTGCACATAATTTTTTTCCCTACAGAGAAATATTCCAGGAGTTCAGTAAAGCAAACATAATGTTTCTTGACCTGGATTTTGTCATGAGAAGCTCACAACAGAGATATACACTGGGTGAAGAGGTGGTATTTAACTGGTTCAGATAGGTTCTGGTGTACCAGTAGTAGAAATTTAGAATAGTTCGGAGAACTGGCATATACCATCTCTGGCTGGCTCCGCCCCTGTCCACCCACTCGTAGCTTGCCGCTTGCCCCTGCCTACCTGCTCACCACTTGTCCCACCTGCCCACTCACCCTGCCCACCTGCTTGCCCCATGTGCCCACTTGCCTTGCCCTACCCTTTATATCTTGCCTTTTCCATGCAACCCAGCTATCTCCACACCTCACCACTGTGCCTTGTCTGCTTACCCACTCTGCTCACCAAAGGTAAGCATGCTGCCTGCTTCACCTCAGGTCAGGGCCCAGGGACATGCCATTCCCCAGCTCCAGCCTTGCCTAGGAGCCTCCACCCGATCCCACTTTGCCTAGGCTGGGTCAGAGGAAGAACTATTCCCCTACTCTGGTCTTTCTCCGGTGCCTCCACCTGCATGCCACTGCCCCCCCCCCCGGCCTCAAACTACAGCCCCCCAACTGAAGAAATTTATTTGGCCTGCAGCCTGCCATGCTAGGCTGAAGGGCTGCAGGGGGGGCAGCATAGGCAAAGCTGTTTGAGTCCAGATGGTTCTTCTTACCTTTAAGAAGATCCATCTGGAAAGTGCTGCAGCGGAGAAGCTTCTTCTGTCCCTTGCTGAGCCTTGGTTGCTCACGGAGATGCTCCATGTGCTCTCTGGATTGGCAGTTGCTTCTCTCCATTGCTGCTGCTGTTGCTGGGAGAGCATCTTGTGCAATTTATCAGCCATGAGCCACTGCTTTGGGTCCTCTAAGTCCCATCCAGAACGCGCTGAGGCACAGAAAAGCAGCAGCCATGGACCCAAAGCAGCGGCTCATGGCTGCTAAATTGCACAAGATGCTCTCCCAGCAAGAGCAGTAGAGAGAAGCAGCCATTGCCAGAGAGCAGAGATGGAGGGGAGCAGGCCCCAAAAGGCTGCTCGGTCGACCCATGCCACATGGCTGAAGATGCACATGTGTGAAAGCCTCGCTGAGTGGCTGAACACATGCGCATGCATGGAAAATGTGTGCATGTGCGCATACCTGCGCCCTCACATTTTCGGTGATGGCAAACCGGTGGAAAGATTATTTGAAAACCACCACTGTATACGAGACTTTCAAGGATTGTTACAAAAATGAATTGACTGAGAAAAGGTTAAAAAACGTAAGTAGTAAAGTGGCTTTTCTGGTTTCTGAATGTTGATGCCAAACATGCCTCTACTCCAACGTCCTCCCAAAGTTCATAAGTAGGACAGCCTGTCTTCTCCCCCTTCTCTGTGCTGTCTTCGCTCTGCAGCAAATAGCATGTTTATTGATTCTGCTTGGATGGATTTTAACTATATTAAGTGGGATGGGTGGGAGAGAAAATGGTTTGCAAAATGTTTTATGAAGTCCAAACTACATAGAGATTTTAATCACTGCCAGTTTCAGATCTTCTACCAAGGAATCTTTTGCTGGTCTCAGCAGCCAGTTCTGCTTCTTCCAAAGCAGAGCCTGTATTGTACTGCTTACAGGATTGAGGCTTGTTTCCTCCTTGTTACAATCTAGGAAAAGGCTCAAAGTACATATTTTATTCCAGCCTGTTGGAATCTTGTGCATTTGTTCATAAGGGTTCATGCTTTATCTTTTTAAGTTGCACCGAACATTTAGGAGAGAATTGAATACAATGCTGAATAATAACAACAGTAACAATACATGCCACATTTTAACCGACGTTATCTTTTTTTTCTCAAGGATTACAGCCCAGCTTTTAATCAACTGAGACCAAATGAGAATGGATACAAATGATTTTATCCACAAAGTGCTGTGCAACAGATTTTTCAAGTAATTTCTCTTTTTCCTAGGGATAGCCAGGCATTGATTACTCTTTCCTCCTCCAGTGCTCATTGCTAGCTGGAACCAGGCATGGACAACACTGGCAGAAAACTGGCTGTTTTAGGTGCTTGGGAGGCCATGAAAGCTTCCATGATCAGAGATGTGTGTGATCTTGTACAGATAATTCTTGACTTACAACTGCTTGGTTTAACAGAGGTTCAAAATTGCGATGGACTCAGAAAAAATAACTTGTGACCCTTCCTTGAAGTTATAACCATTGCACCAACCCCCTGGTCACATGATCACAATTCAGGCACTTGACAACCAGATCACGTTTACTATGGTTGCAGAATCTTGTGGGTCATGTGATCATGATTTGTGACTGTCTCAGTTGACTTTTGGCAAACAAAGTTAATTGAGGAAGCCAGATTTGCTTATTGACCACATGATTTAGTTAACAACCACCACATGATTTAGTTAATGACCATAGTGGTGTGTTTAGTGACCACTGTAAAATATATATAAAATCATGTGTGGTCATATGATCACTCACTTAATAACAGCATTGATTAGTGACCAAAATTCCAGTCCCAATTAAGTCAACAACTATCAGTATTATGCTCCCATTCAGGCTTCCCATATTCGTTTGTTAACCACTTTAAGAAACCAGATGATGACCTTGATGGAAGATTGATCGGGAGCCCCTGGGTGTCCTTTGTTCTGAGATTTTTCAATATTCATAGACTTCCTGAGTTACAATTGGTCAATTGCACCAAAGCTGGAAGAAGCACATGTCTCTTCTAGTCAAAGGATGCAGTAATAAGTGCATCCTGCATCACTTACTTTCTGATGCTTTTCAAACTGGAAATATCCAGGATCTCAGCCCTTGGGACTTTCTTCGTGCAAAGTATATGGTTGACCTCCATGGTACAATCCTTCCCATGCCTTGTCCCCAGTATATCTTTTAGAAGGAAGGAAGGAAGGAAGGAAGGAAGG
>JAEANM010016037.1:0-12280 GCA_017656035.1 Myanophis thanlyinensis
CTGCTAGTAACTAGTTCGGCGGGCCGGATTAAAAAGCCCAACGGGCCGGATGTGGCCCGCAGGCCATAGTTTGCCCACGTCTGATCTAGCTTCTGCGTCCAAAATGTGAACATTATTCTCATCAAAAGAATGTCTTTTTTCTTTTAAATGAAAGTTATATTGCTGATCCTGGTCCAGAGGAACTGTTTCTCCTATGCGGAGCAATCCTGTGCTGAGCAATCCTAAAGGTTGGTGAGTTCTCCAGTGTGGAGCTCTGAACACTACTGGCTGCACTGGACCACATACACTGTATTGCTGTTACGTTTTAAGAAAACATAAAATATAATGAATTTTCATGAACAAACTTACTTTTCACTTTCTGAACTAAAAACTCCATTAATACATCCATGCACATCCTTCCCAATTCAAAATCTAGCTCTTCAAGTAAATTTCAGCTTCAAAAGAATTGAGGTAGAACTCCTGTCTGGTGGATTATATGTTTTTTCACCACAATGTTTAAAAGTCTGGGGTGTCAAAATCTTGGTCAGACCCAACGTGGCATTTTTGTCACACATCTTAGGACTTTTCCAAAATGCTACTATATGATCTAGTTTACACAGAACTATCTTTCATATGAGGAATTATAACTTCTGGCATCTTCAAAGACATTATTCGAGTATTTTCTATGTGTTGCATACATTTAGATCTGCCTGAGCAAATCTTTCTGCCTTTTTGAGCTGTTCTGAAAATTTCTCACTTATTCCATCTTTCATACTGACACAAACATATGGCATAAAGCTACCCACTATTGTTCACTATATTACATAATAACTAGCATTCCAGTTTAGACTAGTGTTTAAGGCAGCAGGCTAGAAAGTAGGAGGCCTGAGTTTTAGTCATGGAAGTCAGCTGGGTGATCTTGGGCTAGTCACTGTCTCAGTTCAACTCACCTCACAGAGTTGTTGTTGTGAGGAAATGGGAGGAGGAAGGGAAGGGTTGGGTATATTCGCCACCTTGAGTTAATTTGTAGAAAATAAAGGTGGAATACAAAATTACGGTATATGCAGAGGGAGATATTCAGACATTATTCTATAAAATATACAGTTGTCTTCGTAGAAAATATAGTTGCACAGATTTAATACATGTAACACCTAAAGCAATCACCAACTGCCCATATAAGTTTTTCACTAACAATTAATGCAAACATAGGCTGGATTCCAAACAGGATTAGAAAAGCTGCAGGAGACTGACACAGAAGCTGGGCCATGTTAGATTTCCTGGAAGACAAATTACATCACTTCTCCCTCTGAACTTTTTTCCATTCCAGTGAGTCATAAAAGCTACTATATACAGTAAGTTTAACAATGAGTGCCTGTGCTTATTCCCCCTTGCTCTTATCTTTCTCATCTGTTTTTGTAGTTATTCTGTGTCTTTTATGCTGCAATACTGTGAGCAGAGCCAGTCTTATTCTTTACATTTAATTGTCCTGGCTAATGAAAGTTTTAATTAAATTTAATATCTACACAAGTAAATATTTGGTATTTTCTCTCTTCAAACTTTAAAAAAAAAAAAAAAGGTCCTAGACATTCTGACTGAGGTAACGTTAAACTAATTTTTGCTGTTGTATATCCAACAGCAATAAGTGTGACTGAATATAAAAAATAGTTAATCCCACAGATAGTCTTCAAATTACGAACATCCATTCAGAATCCATTCAAAGCTATGGCAGCAATAAACAAATAGTACTTATGTCTGGTCCTAAAGATATGGCAATTGCAACACCCTTGTGGTCTTGTGATTAAAACTTGGGCACTTGACAGCCCATCCACATAACCACAGGGATGCTTCATCTTTTCCCTAGCAATCTATTTCCCACCCCCACCCCCATTTCTGCCCTTTTGACCTACTGCACCATCTCCTTGTTCCTACTATTGACCAAACATGCCCAGCACATCCCTTGTAAGGCTAGCTACTGACTGCATAAAAGCTTATTTTCAAGGTTGCACATGGCAGTTTCCTCACAAGACTCAGGATGTGACCAGAAGCTGCTTCACCAAGGCCAGGCTGGGCATGTCCTGTCAGCAGTAGGAGCAAGAGTATGATAAAAGTCATCCAAAAAAGGAGAGCACAAGGAATCTTGTCAGCACACCGAGAAGGAGTGTATCAGGTAAGACCAATGCCCCTTCTCCATTGTGCTGACAAGAGAATCCAGGAATGGGACATACAAAAGCTGGCTTGTCTTATGGGTGGCAGTGGTCTGGTGCAGAGTCCCACTCTGTGTGTAACCTCTGCAGTACATACCTGCAAAAGTCCACTTCAATCAAAACAAAGGCATCCAGCTTGTAATGTTTGATGAAGGGGGATGGAAAAGACCATGTTGCTGCTTGACAGACCTCCTCAATAGAGGCCTGCATTGCCTACACAGTAGTCGTGGTCATGCTCCTTGTGGAATGGGCTGTTACCTGCCGAAGCAAGGGGAGAGCCTTGAGCTCATAAGCCTTGGCGATGCACACCCATATCCACCTACCCATGATCAATGGACTGACCTTGTTGCCCAGAGTCAAGGGCTGGAGTGATACAAAGAGAGACTCTGTCTTCCTGAAATAGGAAGTCCTTTTGATATATTTGCAGAGGACCCTCCTCACATCCCAGGTGTGCCACTTCTTTTCCAGGGAACATGTTGGGCCCAGGCAGAAGTCTAGCAGGATTAGTTCTTGAGCCCTATGGAACCAAGAATTCATCTTGGGACCAAATGAGGAGTCCAACCACAAGACCACTCTATTGGGGTGAACTACAAATGACTGAAAGAGCTGCCAGTTTGGAAATCTGTCTGGCCAAAGTGATGGCCACAAGAAAGGCTACCTTACAGGTAAGGAAGAGCAAGTGGATCGAATAGCCTCCCAGTGAGAGATTGCAAGACCTTGGACAGGTCCCAAGTAGGGTACCTGTGCATCACTGGAGGTCTCAAGTTTGTTGCATCCCTAATAAGCCTGCATACCATAGGGTGCTGGGCAAGGGACTCCAGTTCTCCATAGACCAAGACCATGGACAGGGCTGCCACCTGTCTATAGATGGTATTAGGGCTTAGCCCCTTGTCAAGTCCATCTTGGAGGAACTCCAGAAGCTGGGCCACTGACACAGATGTGGGATTAATTTCTGACCTGGAGCACCACCTACAAAAAGCCTTCCAAATGACATCATATATCCTATTGGTAGAAGGCCTCCTAGAGGCCTGTATGGTCCGAATAACCCTGGAGGAAAAATTGTTCCAGTTCAAAACTCCCCACTCAAATGCCAGGTGGTCAGCTGGAGCCATTGTGGGTCCAGATGGGCCCTGACCGAGGGAGATTCTATTCTGAGGGATCCTCCATGGCTGAGCTACCGATAGGTTCATTCTGTCTCAAGATTACTAACAGGAGCTAATTAAAAATTAGTCCCTTTGAGCGAAGACTGGGTCAAAAGCTGGGGACCTCAAGCAACAGAGGTGTGTCCTTGCAACTTTGACAGTCCAATGAGCTACAAGATGAGGTTAGCCGATTCCTGGATTCTCTCGTCAGTACAATGGAGAAGCACAGGGGCTCCTTGCAGAGTTGTGGAATGTCAAGAAGCCCTTGAGCTGCAGGATAACAAGCAACCTCTCAGTCATGCAATTTTATGAATGCTTGCCATCCTGTAAGGCAAATGTATGGCAGCCAAAAGGATGGGGATAGGCAATTCAGGAGAATTAAAGGGAGGTAATCCCTTACCTTGAAAGAGCCAAGTCTTGGGACTGGGAGGGACCAAGCTAAAAATGGCTTGGATTGGGATTGGTTCTTAGTTAATAAACAGTATGATTCAGTCAATAACAGCTACACTGAGTGCTGGTATTCCCACTGTTAAGTGATGAGGTTACATGACATTTCACTTTATGATTGCATTGCTTAGTGAAGGTAATTCAGCTCCCAATTGCCATTGTAACTCAAAGACTATATGTATATTAAAATATGTATATGTGTATATTAATATATTAAAGTTTACACATGGATCTTTTCATTCTGACCCTTTATTTATTCAATTATATGCTGAATATATATGAAAGGAAGCTATAAAAGATATTCAAATGCTATCTTGTGTCCATTCCTGTAAGGATCAGAAACATGCAAGCCATAGTATTCCCTGTGACACTTTATCAAAGTAAAAGTTGAACTTTAAAACAAATAGTACATGATCCCTTTAAAGAAGTTGAAGAAGACTTCTGAACATACTGTAGATAGCCAAAAGAACAAACCAATGGATTATTGAACACATCAACCCAGAGTTGTCGCTCGAAGTAGAAATGACCAAACTTGGATTATCCTACTTTGAACATCTTATGCGAAGAACCAGTTCTATGGGGAAAGGCTCCAATGCTTGGAAAAATGGAAGAAAAGACAAAAGAATGACCAGCATCAAGGTGGATGACTCAGTTGCGGTTGTGATGAGTGTACCGTTGTGAGATTTGAAAGAACAGGTTAGGGATAGATGGTCATGGACAACATCCTATGTTGTCGCTAGCGTTCAAAAAACAACTTGATGGTACATAATCCATCAATGGATCCTTCCATCAACAATATCTATTCAAAAGGTGAGGAATTTATGCTTTATGATGTTTTAACACCTGACTTATGAAAGTTCCACTAGCTGCTTCCAAACATGCACTTTTTGACTTCTTCCTGCAAAGAAACTATCAATGGTTATGGCTTTGGTCCAGGAAGTAGACAAGTTTCTCTCCAAATAACATGGACAAGAATATTTTTTTAATGCTAAGATTTTTTTTTAAATCCCAAGAAACTATCATGAAATATTTTTGTAACTGCTGTAATTCAAAAGGTCTTATTTACAGAACCAAACATCAAACTTATTGTGTTATTTTCTCTCACCCATCTTATGCAACAGCTCCCCCTCCCCTTTTGAGGCAGAAAGCCTATTTGCCATCTGTCTCTTGTTTTAGTCACAGACAAATCTGTTGTCAAATTGTTTTTCTTTGCCCATGTGAGAAACAACTCTCACATAAAGTTCCATTTTCTTAAGTACACCTAGCCTACTAGGGGGATGAGATGGCCTAAAATTGCCCTGTTCTAATTTATTGTTTGTTTCTAATCTATGCAATGGACTCCCCACCTGGACCTTGCAGTGAGACTCCATGAAGCATCCAAAAGGGTGCGTTTGCAAAGCATATTAGCGTAAATTGGGTATGTCTCTCTAACAGATAAAATCAACTGTTCTCTTTTAGAAAGCTTGTAAAACTGCTTCAAAACGATTCTGGCAGTTTCTCTGCTGGAGGTGCCAGTAGAACTGCAACCATGATCACACATAGACAACTGAGGATAGCCTTTAAACCAACTAACGATCTTCTAAAAGATGCAGCTGTTTTAATGCTTCCAGAAGACATGCTTCCTTTTTCACTGAGACTAACATGCTTTGCATAAGACTGACATGTAGCAATTACTTTTCTCAAGTCTACATCTACTACATGGATCGTCGATTTTATGCAGAGTACATTCTGGAACTTGTCAATATGATGAAAAAATTGATCTATAGACCATGCTTCAATCACACAGAAAAAGCCTTAAGAATTAGTATCGCAGGTAGGCTAGCAAGGGCTTTTAAAATGAGTAAGAGGATATCACCTTTCACTCATCATAAAGAGGAATCTTTATTTGAAAACTTACGATATATCAATAATAGAAACTGATATGCAGTCCAGCATTAGAATATTCAAATTATCAGGCTATTCAAGTCAAATTGATATATTATTCATAAGCAGCCCACTAATTTTGTTCGAACTTGTATAGTTACAATACTGAAAATACAGAATCCCAGAATATCCAATAGTAGTATTTGTATACTATTTAGAAATAGTGTACAAATATATCACCCCAATATTTCCCAACTAACACTGGAATAATATAAATACTTAAATATTAAAAAAAACCAAGCACAGTTAAAAACAGGTTTCAAAGTCTGTACCAAGGGGTTTATCCAGAACTGCTAAAAGTTTTAGTGTGGTTGTCATAAAAGTTCAGAAAAAGAATTCAAAATGATTGTGTGCTTCTTTTTTAAAATGCACATTTTTAATGTGGGACAGCCTTAGGGAAGCACAGAGCTAAAATTAGCCTTCTAGAAACAAGAAATCCTTTCCTTATCCTTTCTGCATAAACAAGGGCTGCCAATTTGTCCCCATCATTGTCAGCAGACAAAAGAAAACCAAGACTGCAGCCAGACCACATTAAATAAAAGACATAGTAATTCCAGAGACTGCCTAGAAGCCCACTGGGGTGTAAAGTCAAAAGTGAAGCCTGCTTGTCAGCTATTTCCATAAAAGAACCAGAAGAAACAGTGACACTTCTATACAACAAAGGTCAAGGAGTTCATGGCCTTTTCATGACCCCAACAAGTCAAGGTCAAAAGATTCAGGTAGCAACTTGGCCTGGGCATAAGTTCACTTGTTCAAATGAATTGTTTTAACAAATCAGCTTTGGTCAATTAAACCTAACAAGACATGTTGCATCACATAGCAGGGTTCCTGACACCGAGGCCAGGAGCTGAGACTGGCCTCATAAAACAAGGCTTTTAACGTGGCATAACAAATTTAAGGTAATCCATCTAGAAACCTCAGACATCAGCAGAATAAAATGCAAGCTGCCTTTACCAAGAGTAGTTTTCACATCTTTTCATCTCAGAGCACTGAGAACACACATATCCATACACACATACCTACATACATATCTCCATATATATACACTTTAATGTAGCAATATTGTTAATGCCTTAGGAACTTTCTCCTGAAAATGCTTATAGCAGTCTTCTTCAACTTTGGTGACCTCTAAACATATAAACTTCAACTTCCAGAATTCCCAAACAGTACAGTTTTTGTTAAGAATTATGGAAACTGATTTCACACATACAGAGATGCATATGATTGTATAATTTCTACTTTTAGAGAGCAGAACGCTTCATCATATTCAAAATGAATCTATCTACATATTCTTTCTCAAAGCATCATGGATTGGATTTAGAAACAGCAGGTAACTATTTTAAATAGTGGAAGGCTTTCACAACTTACTCCTTAGGTCAGTGGTGGCGAACCTATGGCGCTCATGCCGGAAACAGCACAACAAACCATCCTGCAAACTTTCTGGCACAGCAAACCATCCTGTATGCCCTGCGCAGCTCCGCAGCCTGTTCTCATGCTCCATTGCACACAGCTCCCGCAGCCCGTTCTTGTGCTCCATCATGCACTAGCCAGGTGGCTTTTCCTATGCAGGAGCGCTGAAACCTAGAAGCACAGTGTCCCAGCTCGCATGCGTGCTCCGAGAGCCAAATGTCCGGTCTCCGATATGTGCATGCGCACCAGCCTGCTGTTCACTGCACACAACTGGCTGCAGGGGCTGCATGCAAGGAGCTCAAGAACGGGCTGCAGAGCCAGCGGAGATACACATGGCTCACAGGACGGTTTGGCGTGCCCTTCTGGCACTAAGGACGCCACTTGATGAAGCAAAAGGTTTGCCATCACTGCCTTAGGTTGAATAAGAAATATAAAATGGATATCCCTAAAATAATAGCCACTAAATATTAAGAACTGTGAAGCACAAGAATTCATGACATCATGTAAAACAACCCAAGTCATTCAATCCATTTTATTTAGCAGTTTATGCAGTGAAGACCAGTAGAATTTGAGCCCTATGAATCCTTAACAAATGTCTTTAGAAGGTCTAAAGAAAAATAGAACATCCCTGGAATATCAAGAACTTTCTTCACAATGATTTGAAACTAATTTATATTACGTTTCTTAGATACACATGCTTACAAGTGTGAGTTATATCATATGCAAGCAAATCAAAATTGGCAACAATTCCCTGCCTTCCTGTTTGCCAGCATGCAATGTGTGCATGCTCATCCTTGGAAACACAGCCAATATTTTTCATTTCTCAGATTATTAAATAAGAAAATGTGACAATGATTAATTATTTATTAAGTATTTTTACTTCATAGAATAAAGAACCTTTTCGGTGTATTTTATGAATAATTCTGTGGACCACCAGGCTAGAGTATAACGTGGGATATGGCAACACAGGGACCTCAAGATTCTACAATAAACCCACACCTTGGACTCCCAAACAACATGGTCAATATACTTTGGTCCAGCAACATTTGAAATGCCATATAGGACACAAGCATTATTTAATCAGTGAAAATCCAAAACTAAGGGTCAAACTGCACCTGATGTTAAATATGTAAATTTAAAACTATACACAGTCAGAAGTGAGTATGTGTGATAATTAAGCAGAACAGAGATGGCAAAGATAATTTAATCCCTTTGTCCTCTACTGGTAACTCAAGGAAAAACCATACTCTGAATCTACCACTTCAAGTAAGAAGGAAATCTTCCTGATGCTAATGTGTGGAATGTCTCATAAAAGTATCAGTTTTAGAAGATGGGCTTTCCTCAGGACCACAGCAAAAATAATAACTGCTACATTTCTTTTCTAATCCCTTAATTATTAGTTCCAGCAACTACTGTTATTTGCATCCTTAAAACCATTCTTTAATTACAAATAAGCATTTAGCTTATATCCACAAGACCAAATTACCTTGAATACACACTAAATACATCCAGTAATTGGATTTTATGTCATCCTTTGCAAAAACTTGTGAAATTTAGAAAGCATGATTATATCAACCATCTAATAGAAGCTTAATATATTCAGGTTTTATAAAATTAGACTAATTTAAGAATGTTGTCCATCTATTATTGACATTTACTGTTTCATGAATGGGCTTCTGCTTGTGCAACAGTTTTCTCTCTTCTTCCTGGGTCTTAAACTAACACTAGAGTGGCCCACTACTTATTATAGCAGATTGAGGGACACAGATCAAAAGAGAAAATTATTCTTATAAATACTACTCTGTTGGTGAACAAACATCCATCTGGATTCTTCCCACAAAAATAAAATGAATGTAGTATCTCAAAAAGAGCTGTCCTTTCAAAATTCTGTACATTCGTGTCATAAAGGTATATTATAAAGACACATCCTTTCCAGAAGATATTGTCAGAAACTGAACTTTTATCAAATTTTATAAAATCTTTAACCTAAGTAGTAATTATGCACTAGCTTTTATTTCTATACAGTATAGTGGAATATATGTTGAACAACACTGCATAGCAGAAATTATTCTGAAGCACTTTCCTTTAAATATTTTATTACCCATTTCTAATTTTACTTCAAAATATTAGAAAATACAATTTTTAACATTAAATACTTGTCTTCCTATCCAAATATAAATTAAGAAGCAATAAGAGTTTTTCAGAGGTCTGTTTATAGGAGCAGAAAAGCACTACTTCTTACTAAAGCTAGTTCTGCAACATTCTTTCAACTAATCTGCCTTGCTGCTGGGTCCCCTCCATTTTATAATTCCAAACAATCCAGAGACCCTCAGAAATAGCGCTAGGTCAAACAAGAAATTGTAATAGCTAAGAAACTATGTTGCATACCCATTTACTCTTTTCTGATCCAGTTGATTAGTTCACCTGCTACATTTCTATATAAAATTAAGGGCTTCTTTTCCAAAGCTTGGATTTTTAAAAAGTTTCTGGTCCAGAGCATGGATTAGCTATTGCAATTATTAAAATGACTAGATAAAAATCATGCTTATTTTGGCATGCAAGATGTTAGGAATGCTTTTAGATTTTCAAGAAATAGTACATTAAATATTCATCCCACTTTGAAACAATATTATCCTTAACATATTAAGAGCTTTAATATTATTATTGATATACTTTATATCTAATAAGAAAATTCCAAGACCACACAAAACACTCGTTTTGCGCAATACACCAAATTGTATGCCAAATCCTACTGAAAAGTGAACCATGCTGGAATGTAATATTGTAATGAATATTTTAATATAATACAGAACAGTGACATCAATACAAATGTAACATTTTTACATGCAAGGGAAAATAATACATTCAAGTTTGGCAGCAGCCATTCTGTGCAAACATCTTAAATGGCTGGGTGTACACATCACATTAAACTAGTACTTGCCAAACTTGGGTAAATTAACCCAAACTTTGGTAAAAGTGCTTTTCCTGTGGGTAACAATACATAAACCCATTACCCAATCACAATAGGAACATTTAAACTGACTTAAAAGTATTTCACAAATGAAGGCAAATATATGTATATCAGGATAATGTTGCAGGATCTAATCTGGGTCAGTCATGGGACCAGAGGTTTACTCTGCCAAGCTATCAGACTTGTGCTGGAACCCATCCTCAAGGAATATGTGGTAGAGAGAAGTTCCCCAAGGATGGTCCAAAAGCTCGGGAGACTAAACCTGTAGCCCGGTGATCAATCCAGATCGTATTCTGTATAGCTAATGAAGTTAAAAGTTCGGGAAGTACTGCATTAAACCATGGCTGAGTTCACAACAGTTACAATGTGGTTGACAAACCACAATGGCTATGCTCATATTGGTGGACTTGACTTTATTTCATAAATAATATAGTACTAGTGAATTCTACAGAAACTTGCTACCACTGACATAATTACACTAATTTTTACATAGAAAATTACATGAACAAATGACTATTATCCATACCCTCTGAAGTCCTTAGAAACATAGAAATGCACTTCATATCTCATCTGAAGCACATTACATACACATGCATGCACACGCACATATATCAATTACACTATATTGTTTTTGTATTACTACATGGTTTATTTCAAATATCTAATTTTTAACTGTCATTTCACTGTGTGCAAAATATAACTTCTCAAAATCGTCATTGTAATACTTCTAAAATGGCCAATACACTGTTAAAATTAGTTTAATTAGTCAATATTGCAACTGTTTCAGTAAAAAGTAGCAGATTATGTTTTAAATTCTGGTACACTGTAATACTTCCCTTCTAAAAGCAATAAACCTGTATCTTAAATTACCCTTTATGATGGATAATTGACATATCCAGATTATTTTCAACATTTTAACTGATACAATTATCATTCTATTTACATTTAACATAAATTGAAGTAGTCAAAATGTCTAATACACACAAAATAGTTTGAAATAACAACTTAAATACTTAACTCAAGTTTCCCTTTTAAAAACTTCTTTAAAAATAAATTATCTTAGTATCTATTACTGAATTAATACGTACAAGGAGAGAAGAATAACCAATACCTAATATCAATGTCCCCAATGAATATAATACAGCTGCAAACTGTGTACGCTTAAAAAAATTCTCCCAAGATGATACTCATAATATATACCATTCCAGTACCATTCCTCCAAGATAATTCACCTTCTATATATAAGCTACAAATGTAGAACGCGTGTGAATTGAATATAATTCCAACAAAGAATATGTGGTGTTTAAACAAACTATATACATTTTTATTTTATTCTTATAATCAACTATTTTCTTTTCTCTTATTCTAAGATCAAACTAGCAGTCACCTGATCTGTTCTTTTTTTTTCCTATGAACACGATACATTTCAGCATTCATATAGGCCAGATTTCCTTCATGTAGCTTTTTAGGTAAAACTGCTAGCCTACTAATTAAGAGAATAATGGAGGTTAGCATGAAAACAATATTAATACTATCTAGGAAACAGCAGCATTGCCTTAGCCTTTGCACTGGCCTTGGGTGCCAAGTCATGCAGCTTACTTTCAAAAATAATTGATGTTTTACAATCTGGAAATCCAAGGGCACCCAAATGAAAAGCAAATCGGGATAAATTGTATCTTTCTTCAGAAAACAAAATATATTTCTATTTGATTGATAAATGGGAGCAGTATTAGACTCCTAACATTTTTAATCAATATGCTAAAGCTGAATTAACTATGTAAGTTTATTGAAATAAGAAGCATGGTGCAATTCCAGGACATATAAATAAGACTCAGAAACACTGTGTGTTGTGTGTTATAATTATTTTAAGGACACATAATATATCCCAAGATGCATTAGGCTGCCTAAAATAAAAGCATGTATTTCTTTATAACTCCAGAACAGCAAACACCAGGAGGATTAAATTATTTAGAAAAGAAATACACACCAAAAATAGTTCATTTCAATTAAAAAGAGGAACTTTAAAAATGTGCTGCCATAGAATAAAAAAAGTTATCTATTAGAGGACGGATTTCTTTTATCTGAAGTTCTACTGCAGCAAATAAATACAACAGCTTTCATTCAGTGATTGTCAAAAAACTTTCCAATGTGCCCACTGCAATGCAGATGCCAACCAACGAATCAAAGGCATTCAGAAACTAGAC
>JAEANM010016038.1:0-13410 GCA_017656035.1 Myanophis thanlyinensis
CACCACTCCAGCTCAAATTAAATGCAGATTCCCAGAGACGTTACGATGGTTACACATGTCCTCGGCATCACAGGCAGGAGACTGAAAAAATAAATGTGGCCTGTTGTATAACTATGCTCATGTATCCCATATGTGGTGCCACATTGAATTTCCGGTGGAATTTGTTTGTATCCTTTGTACTGGATGACACGGAGCTCTGCTTGCTCTCCCCTTGGCCGACGTGACGGCAGCCAGGATTGCAACTTGAAACATTTGCCGCTCGGCCAGCTTTCTACCTAGACTGCCAGGTTATCCTTGCAGCCTCAATCGTGTCCTCCAAGGGCCACAGGGTCTCAAAGGAGGACCGGTGCTCCCTCTCCAACCCACCTACTCTGTCTAATTGGGCAGCGGAGGCTGCTTGTTCGCACTTCTTCCCACCATCTCTTCCTCTCTTCTCCCCCCTTCTCCCCGATTCCTCCTTTTGCAAATTAATGACTCCATGGCACTGGGGCTTTTAAGTGAAGGTATTAATAAGGGGGTCTGGCAGGTGATCCATGATTCTCAGAGTTGCATTTGCATTTAATTAATCTTAAAGAAAGTGGCAAGATAAACAGCTGTAATTCAAACTAGCATGGGAAATATGCTATGAGGTGCCTGAAATGAAAGGTTGGAGACTTGCTTTATTTCTCTCAAGAACGGGGAACAGGCAGACATCAGAACTGTTCCATGGGGGCAAAATGCAGATATTTGTGGGGGTTCCCCTCCCCCCCCCCAATGTGGCCCATTTTGTTATTAAGTAGAGGGATGAGAATGAGAAATTAGTACTCCAACTTGCAAATGGGAGCTTTTCATTATAAATTGATTGTACTCCGAACAACGATAGAGCAACTGCATTTGTTGACGTTTCAAATGTGCTGTATCTTATTTTTAATAAAGTACCCCTTGAAGTTTTTTACTTAGCATATTCCATTCAGGTATAGATACGTACATTTTTCAGTATGTTTCAGAAGGTCACAAAAGGTGATGACATGACCCCGGGACAGCAAACATCCTAAAAACAGGCCAGTTACAAAGCATCCAAACATTGATCACGTGACCACGGGGAATGCTGCAACAGTCATAAGTGTGAAAATGATTATAAGTCAGTTCAGTGCTGTTAAAATGGTTACTAATCAAATGGTTCCAGGTTGAGGACTACCTGCACTTCATTCCTACCTTAAACGTCAGTTACTGCATTTAATCCATGACTAAATTCAAAAGTTGCAGGCATCAGATACACTAAAGTTGAAATTGTGAGCATTCCTAGATTATGGGTGGTAATGATAAACTGTTTAAATGATTATCCGTCTTATTAGACTTGCTGTACCAAACTAGGGACCTCGACTTCTGTTTGCCTCTTTTTCAGTCTTTTTTCCCCCCAAGTATCTGCCTTCTCCAGTGACTCTTAACTTTTTCTATATTATGTATCCAAAATATTTAAGCTTTAACATCATCCTCAGTGTTGCTCTTTCACCTTCAATGAGATTCCATCTACCCGTCAATGTAGTGTCTGAGGTGGTTCAAGTTTCCCCCGGCAATATTAATTTTTATTTCTATTTCTTTATCTAGCACTTCTCATAGCACATTCCGCTTAAGCTAAATAAGTAAGGGGATGGTATCAACCCTCTTGATATGGTCCTTCAGACCGAATTAAATACAATGAAATTCTCTTGTTTTTTCCATTTTTCTGTTGGAATGTAGCAATGAGATCTGAGGTGCCTCAGAATGCAGCTTTGAACATCTGATAGTTCTCATTACAGATATGGCCATTGAAGTTTGGAATGCAGGATCCTTGCAGTCTCAGTAATTAAGTAATTCTGAAAATACTCTAGTAGAAGATGGGCCAAACTGTTTAATCTCTTGCATATCTAAGAAGTAATAATAATAATTGAGAGGATGGCAGCAGAAAGCAAATATCCCCTCTGCAAAGACACTGAAGAAACAGCAGATTACTTAGCTGCTGAAGAAAATTATAAAACAGAAAGACCTGTAAATAGAAGTAGAACAACTGTGGCAAAAGAAAACAAAGGTAGTACCAATAATAATAGGGACCTTGGGTACAATCCCATGCTAACTGGAGCCTCATTTGAACACCATCAGCATTGACAATGTCTTCATCAGTCAATTGCAGAAGGCAGCTTGACTTGGAACAGCTTACATCCTGCAACAATATCTCTTAACACCATTAAACATCAACATCTATTTACAACTGTGATGTGCAGGCCACATTATGGGCATAAATTAAGGACTACCTGTAATAGTAGGCATCTTGGGTGCAATCCCAAAACATCTGATTCATTTGAAACACATCTTGTGATGATACCATCAAACAGTAACATCTGCCTTTCCCAGGTCCTTAAGAAGGACTTGATAGATGGATAAAAATGCCAAAACCAGTCTAAAGATCTGACTGACTGTTTGATCAACCATAATAATTTACTGATTCTATTTATAGGCCATCTTGAAATAAGGGACATCTTGCAGGATCAATGCATGTATAAGAATATTGTGATTAGTGCAATAATTGTGATGCAGCGTTCAAATAAAGCTGAAAAACAATATGAAAACCAGTGAATAAAATAGAAGAGCCATATATATATTGAATAGGCTGCCGTAATCATTAAAAGATGTAAGACAATATAAAAATATTTGCCATGAACATTTGAGAAAGTGTCAGAGCGCCACAAATTGCAGTGCCACTGCTAAAAAGGCCTTGTATTTCTTTAGCATCTTACCTGTTCACACATCTGAAAAGGATTCTGAGAAAACATTCTTCAAAGAAGGTACAGGTAGGAAGAGGTGACTCTTTAAGTACGCAACTTGTAATGGCCTTCTGGAATTTTTTTTTTTTTTTAAAAAAAGGATTTTGAATTGAGTCCAAAGTTAAACTGGGAACCGGTGAAGGTAGAAAAAAAAAATCTGTGTAATATAAGCAATATCAGCTTGGATTTTTATGTACAGTAATTTTCAATGGCAGTGCTGCATATAGTATGCTCCAGTCCAATGGAATGGGACAACTAACCACAGCTAATCCAATGGAAAAAAATGTCAAAAAACCAGAAGCAGATAACATTTATCATGTTGAGTTAACCCGTGTGGAAATTCTCCATGGTGAGTTGTCCTGCACCTAGTTGACCGCAGTGAGATGACCAGGACAAGATGTCTGTAGTGAGTTGTTCTAGACCCCAAGTCCAAGCAGACTTGGCAAAGCATGGATCACTGAAACAGAGATACTACTGAGATAACTAAGGTACAAAGAGGGCATTCTGCTTCAGATTCATGTGTTTCTATTAAAAGAGCACCCCAAAATGCTAACGGCACACACTTTTTGTAAGGATATATAGTTATTTCCAGCATTTGTCTTCACTGACGCATCTGCAGATACTCATAGCTACCACTAATGTTTTCAAAGTCACAATCCATTCTGTGCTTCCATTATAATTCAATGCTGTGGTAGCTATGCCAGCTCTAAATATTTTCTACTGTAGCTAAACTCAGATACTACCTCTTTCCTTTGAACACAGATGCTTTTAAAAATATTGCTACATATTTCTGATTTTTAAAACTGAAAGTATGCTAATAATTTTTCCATAGCGGGTGGCCATGTGTTTTGTTGCTCTTCCACTTATTTTCTGCCTCGCTGATTAGTGCTAGAGTCTAAGGGTTGGAAATTTTTCAGGTGTAGCAAAATTTGTTAATTAATTTATTATTAGCACCATTTCTAAGTCCAGTCTCTTTATTTTCATGAACTATGCTTTTCCGGTTTCCAAAACAACAGTAAAGTGATTGTCCCTTAGTGTAATCCCTAATTTTTGAGTGTCCAATCATGCTTAACCCCTCCACCCAAAGCAGTGTGGGGTGAAACAATACTGCAAAAATAACAGCTGGAAAATGGCAAACCTGTGACAGATTAAATTCGTTTTGCTAAAATATTTTAAATGCTTCAACATGGTAATCCAGACATTATCATGAAATGAATTTTTTGCCTCTTGAGTTATGAACCTTTGCAAATAAGGTTTTATAATAGGAAAACTGTCAGTTCCTTAATTATAGGATAATAAATAGCAATGCTGTATTAACTTCTGATTTTTTTCCCCCCAAAATGTGCCGAGCTATTGTTAGAAACTGATAATCACATGCTGTAGAATGTCTTGCATTTACAATGCACCCTTTCTTCATGTGGATCTTGGAGAGATTCATGAGAAGATAGTTGAAGGCAACAGCATTGAAGGTGCCATTCGATCCCTAAACAAACTAGTTTTGCACGTTACCATGAAGAGAAAAAGCAGTTCTACTATGAACTGTGAATCAAAAGGGGGTGGGGGAACCTCAAGTCTCTTTGATCTGCATTTAAAAGGTAACCAAAGTGAAGAATTGGTTAATTTAAGGAGTGGAGATAACAAGCAGAAATGTTACCTCAAAGCATTTATAACAGCAACAACAGAATTTGAGTGAAGAGAATTGAATTCTGCTTACAAACTTTTGGCTTGTAGCAAGGCTGTGAAGAATGAGCAGCTGTCCAATTCAACAGTTTGGAAGTGAGGTTGCTGGATTAAAAATAGGTTAAACAAGACTAGGGCGTTCCAAAATGATATAATGTAGGTAAAAATTGTAGGGTAGAAATTTAAAAAGTTCTAGTGCCTGAACATTTACAACTGGCCATGGCAGCTCTCTTATTATTATTTTTAAAATAATCCACGCTGAATCTGAAGAAACTTCTAGGGTTTCAGAGGATAAGCAATAACCAATTCTGAAGGAATCAAAAATAAAATATCCTTGAATTAGAGGGCCATGAACTACGGTTTGGATGGCACAGCTACTTATGGTACGACAAAAATAATGTTGATTTCAGTAACCATTTTGTTAGATGTGCCATACTAAGAGTTTGGAATAAATGTAAAACAAAGCTCTCTGTGAAGTTGCCCCTTTGGGTGTCACCACAGTAAAAAAAATTCAAAAGAAAATGGTGGCAAAGCCAGATTAGCTGACGTATGGTAAAATTTTATCTTTCAACTCTGGTGACCAAATACTAAAGACAAGGGAAGAACTTAAATCAGGTTACTTTTGCCATTGGTTTACTTATCAGCAATTGAAAGAAAGGCTCAGGTTGGATAAATAGTGTTATGGATTTGACTTTGTTAAAAATGAATTGGAAACTTCACTCTGTGGTAATGATGAACATATTATCGCCAAGATTTATAAAATGTTACTGAAATTGAATTTGGAAAATGAACATGTGAAATGTATGATTCAGTGGGTAAGGAACTTTGGATATAATGGGATGCTTCAATGATAGGAAAATATGTGGAGAAGATTTAAAATTAACATTAAATTACAATCTAAAAGAACTTTTACAAGATGATGTATCGTTGTATTTAACACCAGATAAGTTATCTAAGATGTATAAAAGTATGTCAAATTCATGTTGGAAGTATAAAAATAAAGAAAGGACTTTTTACCATGTGTGGTGAACATGTGACATGTGAAAATTGGACTATGATTCATACTTTAATACAGAAAATCTTGAAAATAGAGATAAAAATGAAACCAGAACTTTTCCTTTTGGGCTTAATGGAAAAAGGACTGGATAAAAAATTTGGAACTTTGTTATTATATATGTTGACAGCAGCAAGATTATTGTATGCACAAAAATGGAAGCACATCTCGATTCCTACTATAGAAGAATGGTTGCAGAAGCTGATGGAGTTGGCTGAAATGGCAAAATTGATTACTCTGCTAAAAAAAAAGAACATAAGTACCTTTGTTTCCATATAAAAACCACTTCTGAACTTTGTGCTTAATATGGAAAAGAATGAAATTTTGACTTTGGGTTTTGTAGATTAGACTGATAGACTTTTGCAGAAATAACTGGTTCATACTATTATGGTAAAACAAAAAGTGATTTTTTTTGACAATGCCCTTTTCTACTGTAACGGTTGGAAGTCAATGTTTCTTTCTTTTTCTTTCTCCATCCTCCTTCACTTTTCCTTTTCCCCTCATTGTCCTCTTATCAGCTTTTGTATTTTATAATGTTTTATAACTTAATAAAAATGTCTTTTTAAATAAAATGTCCTCTTTAAAACACAATAATTTTAAATGTTTACTCTGCCTTTCTTCTGCAGAGTATCCCAGGGTCCCTTGTACTGTCCCCTGTGAGGTAGGCATCGTTGAGTCTCCAATATATTTCCAAATGTTATGTGTACCTGAAAATGCCATTCATCCATCTCAAGATTTTTTTTACATGCTGCGTGTTCCTGAATGAACAAATGCCAAGAGCAAGTTAAGCTAAAGCTAGTTGTAGATAAGGTAACTTGTTTAGGAAGAGGACATTTACACATATTTTCCTTAAAACTACATGGAAACTAAATAATAAGACACATACTGATATTAGCAAAGACAGTACATAGGGTTCAATTCCATTTAGGTTTACAGGGGTCAAGTATCTGCTGTTGCATATAATGCCCAGTGTTGTGTAAGAGGAGATCACATTACATACTTGCCATTTAGCCTATGGAAGTTCTTTTTTCTGCTTTTTTCTTCTTTTTGAAATACTGTATATAAAGGTCCTATATTTTCTGGTTGTATTCTAATAAGGAGACCATGGTTATATATGGTCATTATAGCTACAACAACAAATCTAATGATCGCCTAAGACATTTGCACAGTATTATATGTCCAGGGATGGTGCAGTTTCAACTCAGCTATAATACTGCAAAGGTTTGGAATTCTTTTAATTTAGTTACATGATTCATTGGTGGAGCTTTGGGATTTGCCTCTTAAAAGAGATTAAATATGAAAGTCTGAAGAGATTAGGCTACTGACTTCAAGACCTCCAATCTCATTGCTCTGTAGTTACAAAGCACATGATACAACAAGGCTGGGCAGGAGGTGGAGGAGAGAAGGACTGTGTTTATTGGTGATTGAGACAGAAGTAGATATGCCAGAAGTCAACATTTGGGCCATGGGGCTATAAAGTTTTAATCTTTGAAGGTATCCCCAGGCACATATCTGGTGCTTATTTTAAAACATATATGGGTGAGTGTACACAATAAATCTTGCAAAAATTGACACTAATGCACAAATAAATCTGATTTACCGTAGATCAACAAAAACAACTGCAGCTGTATTTCTGTAGTCATGACGATGCTGTGGATTTCAATTGACTATGAAATGTGACATTTTATGTGCTGTGATTTCAAAAATAAAAGTAAATATTTTAGATTTTTGTTTTCTCCAAGAGCTGAGGACATGTCATAGCACTGCATACAGGACTGAAGAAAAAAAATCACCCAATGGCTGAAAGCAGTCTTGAACCTGGCTATGCCATGTTCTAATCCCATCGTTTAGCCAGTATACCCAGCTTGATTCACTTGCTTGAAACAAAGCCTTTCTTTAATCTGGTCTTCAACCAAAATATGTGGACTTTTATTCCCAGAATGCCTCAGCCAGCACAATTGTTGAGAATTCTGGGAATTCAAACCCAGATATTTGGAACATGGCAAAAAGCAATTCTAAAACCTGGGGTGATAGTCGAAGTTATGTGCTTTATAAAGTCTTGAGGGCTAAAGGGTTTGCTTCCCATCTTGTAGATTTCAAACTGGGTTGTTCACAGTGTTCTACAAATCTATAGTCCTGTTACAAGGCCACAGGATGATTGATTCCATTGAGGCCTCAGAGTTTTCCCTTCTGACAAGATATCTAGAAGGCCCAATTCAACCAAGTGAGAAGAGTTTATGGTCAAATCAAGGGACAGGTAAGTGAAGTATGCAGAAGACTTGACCTTTGTGGAGCTTGAAACAAACTGGTCCATCTGTAAACTATGGTAATTAGAGCTTTCAAACTCCAAACCACGATTAAAATTCTTATTTTGCCAGCAAATGTAGGAAAACATATTAAAAGCTGGTAGACAGCCTGCTAGTTTGCTTGCTTTCAACAGGAATGCCCCCCCCCAAATAAATAAATAAATATAGAAATAAATATAGAAATAAATATAGAAAAGTAACTATTTAATCATCTTGAGCTGCATTCCTGAGATCTTTCTCAAACTGCTTCACATCCCTTGTACAAAAAAGCCTTTTCTCCCACACCAGTTGTTACCAGCATTAAAAGGGCTAAATACAGTCTTTTCTCTCTTGCATCCAAGAAACTATTGCTGCAAACATCTTTTAACTCTAATAGCAGGTTACAGGCTAAATGAGTATGGATGGTCAACTAGCCAATTATTGTTTAGCTCTCCTTTGTTTACAGAGAGGTGTAAAACAAGGTTTTAGAGTTACAAAGGATCAGATTGCCTTAGCTACAATTTGAGCTTTATTCCATTATGCTGCTCTGAGGGAGGCCCAGCTGCTGTTGGACATAGGTGGAGGTGCCCAGCGTAATATGCCTTTCGCCTGTGTTGGTTTGCATTTGCTTTATTTCAAACGTGGCCTCTTGTTTACTTTTTGAAATTTACATGAATGTCAGAATTGTATAATTTCTATGTTAACAAAGCAGTGAGCAAAATCCATTGTGTGTTTATAAAATATTATTGTTTAATTTGCGCAGTTTAGGAATTCCAAATGTTGAGAATAGCAAAGAGGCCAAATACCATCTGTTTATAAACGACGATGCACGGTCATATGTGTACTTAAAAAGAGAAGAAGGGGGGGGGAAGGAGGAGGAGAAAACAGCTTTCTTGGTCAATCCACTGTATTCTCTACTTGGCATTCAGGGAGTCACTTGAATTGCTGTCAGGCAACATTTATATTTCAATTACTTAAGTAAAATAATACATTCACTGTAGTTCTTGATTATTTACAATTTCCATGTAGTGTTGCATGACTGAGTCTTGTTTTGTTTCAGTCTATGTTTTGCTTTCTGATACTGAGAAATCTGGGACTCTGCTATTCTCTAGATATGAACATGGCAGCAGCTGTGCTACCCCTTGGTTCTTGTGACTTAGATTGTGTAGAGTTGTGATTAGGGATTACCCTTTTATCGACCTGCATTATCTTCAGTTATGCCCTGCCTTTCTCCCTCAAGATGCTCAGATTAGCTGGCAGCCTACTATTCAAAGGATTTTCAGGACCAAAGTAAATACAGGCATCCTGTATCCAAACCATTGGGCATGCCAATGGAAATAGTTTTCATAAGAGATCAAGAGAAAGGATCTTCTTTAGAAATTCACCTCAATTAGCTATGTGAACATTATTGGGGAGGAAAAGATGGGCTTTGAGATTGATTGATTGATTTGGGATGAGATATTTAATGTTTAATTTTTAATTGCTTCCACTGGGTATACCTTTCAGCAGAATCCATACATTCAGTCATCTTAATCAGATCTCTTCTGGCACGTATTTAGAATCTCTTGTCTGATGTATCAGCCATACTCAATGGAGTCTGTGGCTCATACGATGAAAAAAGGAATGTTGGATACGATTATCAGTTGTTTCTTTACTGTCATACCCTTTTCCGCAGCTTCGGCAATCTTTTCTGCATAGTACTAATCTTAAATATCACATACTCCACAAATGAAGCTGCTAATCTATACTCTTAATCCTCTCTTTGATTCCTAACCATGATTCTCTATAAAAATATCCTAATCTTGTTCAGGAGATAAAAATTTGTTCTAAAGTGTAACAAGCAAGGCCTGGCTGTTGAATGTTCTATTATTGGTTACTCCTTCTGGATTACACAGGAGTCTGATATTTTGTTTTTGCAAAACTTAATGAAACATTACTACCACTGTAGCCTCATCAAAATCTGGCACAATATCAATATAAGCAATGGGTATAGCTAAAGAAAAGTGAGGCTGTGTCTATGTACTAATAAAACTTTCATGTCTTTCAAACTTTCACTGGGCAAAACAGTGCATCCTGAGTTAACCATTTTTGAACCAAGGTACCTCAAATGGGTTAAATTTCACAATGCACCCAAAATATGAGTCCCAGGACTCCTATGGGATTGAAATGTGGAAAGCTGGTGGTCGGTTCAATGCTGCCGTGCTAACAGTGAGAGGTTCAGTAGACTAGTTCCACCCTAGCCCTCTGGAAGCCGGATAGCCTGAGCTCACCATTACCTGCCAGAAGATAATAGCCATGGTCAAGCTGATAGCCCCCTTTCCCACTGCATTTTGTGGATCTGGACTTGCCGTGTGGCAGACAACAGAACAAAACAAGCAGCAAGGTTTGTTTGGTTTTGGTTTCTGTTGTTGTTTTTGCAAGAATAAATAAGAACAGGGTTCTAGCAGTTTGTAGAACATGTTTCAATTCCATAAAAATTGTTTGAGAGTGTATTTAATAGTCTAACTTTTTTTACTTATTATTTATTCCATATTGATCATTTTGCTCCTCTTTTTCGGGAATCAAAAAACTGTACCAGCTGCAGTGAAGAAAAGAGGAATTTCTGCTCCCCCCCCCTAAAAATAGTGCCAGAAGTCCTTCTTGTAGAACTTGGACAGCGCTCTTAAAAATGCTGCTCTATTAAATTGTCTGCATGTCTCTCTTGAAAGCGAGACATGCTTGCTTAACTCAGAGATATGTCCTTTGTCATTAAGTCACTAAGAAGATTTGCCTTCCATACCTATGTTAATTAGCTGCTCTGAAATGTCCTGTGGACACCTTTCCACTTTGAAAAACAAGAGTTTTCTGAGAAATGGGCTTAAACTTCCTAGCAAGGCCCCTGGACAATAAATATTCAGATTAGCCGCAGCCTTTGTTTTATTTAGAGAGGAGCAGTCAGTTTATTCTTCTATTGCTAATGATGCTTGGAGTGATGGAGGTAGTTTGTTGAGTTCACATATGGGGTCCCTTCCCTAAGGAGAAGGAATAATAGCTGCTGCTCAGGTGGTACATGGGACGACAGGAGCAGATCTGCTGTTGTGTTCCCACCTGGTGCAGGGTGATTTGAAGGTCTTTCAGGTTGTACAGCTTCAAGACACAATCAAAAGCAGACTTCCATAGGGATTTACTGGAATGTTAAGAGGGATGGAGCGGACCTCGCTTCTGGTGGGGGAGGGGAGATTTCACAAGGTGGGTGCTATGTCACTATTGATTCCATAGAATTTTTTTTCAAAGCTTATAACATGTTATTTGAAACTGGGAATTGCTGAATTCCAGGTGTTGCATTGTTTATGACATCAAATCAGTATTGAGTCTTAGAAACATGGATAGATGTCCTTCATAAAGTCCATCCACCTTACCATCCTCTTCTTCTCTTTCCTTCCACCTTTTCCAGTAGTAGAGCTTTCTCTGGGGAATAGGTCTTGGCACAATGTGTCCAAAGTATGATAATTGGAGTCTGTGCCTCAAGAGAGATCTCTGAGTTAATTTGTTTGATTAACCATTTGCTTGTTTTCTTAGCTATCCATTGTATTCTCAGGTGTCTTCTCCAACGCAAAAGTTCTAAGTGTTAAATATTCTTTCTATCCTGTTTCTTCCAACTATTGCATCCTTAGAATGTCACAGGAAATGCCATTACTTGTGTTACTTTGATCGTTGTAGGTATAGGTACCTCAAGGCACCTGGATATTTTCCCCAAGGCCTTCAAAACTCCTCTACCAGGTTTTAGATGTCATTGTAATACTGTGTCTTCTAACAGATCTCTGAATCTCTTTGTTAAGTTCATGAAGTCTAATTGATATTATTTAGTCATTGATTACATTGCAGGCACATGCTATTGTTGCTATACCCTTGGTAGCTATAAAAGCAGTGCCATCCCTTTGCTTTTCACAATTGATCTTCTGACTGGAATGATCCCAGCCCAGCCCAGCCCAGCCCAGCCCAGCCCAGCCCAGCCCAGCCCAGCCCAGCCCAGCCCAGCCCAGCCCAGCCCATCTCAGGTTGCTAATGCCCAAGATGTCAATTTGTTATCACGTCATTTCATCCTTCACTGTGTTGAGTTTTCCCATGTTCATATTGCTTACAATACACAATTGCAGATTTTCCTATATGGCAACATCAGCAATTCAATGAAATATTCTGAAGGCTTTAATTTAGCCATGTCATAAACATCATTAGATCCTCTGCATTAGCCTGCTGAGTGCCATCCAACCTGAGTGGCCTCTCATCTGGCACTTTATCATCGTTTTATATTTTCTATCCATGTAGTGTTCTTGGAACGTACAAGTATGTTTCCCCATGACCTTCTCCCATGCATTATTACTTGATGTCTCTCCCATTGTCACTAACATGCTCATCCACCTCCATCATCTTCCTATATTTTTGCGGGGTATCTGCTTGCTTTAGTTGAGCAATTGGGAAGACCTTTACATCTTGGTTGATCTTTTTATGAATATAAACATTCTTAATATTAAACACACTTCTGGCATTCTTTGCTCATCTCTCCCAGAATATCCCACCACCACCACCATAATGAGGCAGCACAGCAAAACTTCAGGGGAGGGAAACCTATCCATTGTTAGAACATTGTGTCATGATATATATTGTTGCAGACCATGAGGTTAACTGAACCTATAATGTACAGATAGTAAATCTAGGACTTTTTCCAAAATATACACCTGCTTCATCAGAAAGAACACAACCCACCCAGAGAAGGTTGCTTTTCCAAATAACTGACACTGAAACCAAAGAGCTGCAGAATATCCATTTGTATATTCATGTTTATTGAGTATACTCCTACTCAATTTACTGCTCTACTTAGAGTATACTGTGGCAGCTGTATCATTCTGTCTAAATTCTGGGATCAAGAAAAATAAGTACCTACTGATGCTACTAATTTTGAAATCTCAGACAATTTCATCCACTGAGTCATATAAACATTAAATATGGAAGACAGCATCCTCAATCCAACAGCCGTGCATGTCAAGCAAAAATATTTTAGTGCAAACCATCAGAAACAACCGTACAGTACAGTTGCAGAGTTGCTGCAATTTTGGACTTATAACTTCCTCGGCTTCAGAAAGTTCATTCAGCTTGATGCTGTGGTGATGGCTAATGTCATCAAAAGCCACTGATGGATGAGAGGGACAATTTCTTACTGTCCCTGTTTCTCTCTTAAAGAATGTCATCTAGCAGAACTGCCAGTATTGTTTTGGTCTGAGAATGATCAGCTGCTTTAAGAAACACTCTGTCCTAAAATGAAATATTAGTCCCTAAAAAATAACTATCATAGATTTCCGACCTTACAGAGGTGGGGAAAGGAGAGCCATCTATGCTTAATCAAGAGTCAAGTCTCCTGATAGTAAGGTAGTTTGATTCAAGAGGCTTGACTGCTTGACAGAATCACCCTGAAAAACCTGACTTGGCTTTCTCAGGACACCTCCCCTGCAGTGGTGGAATTCAAATTATTTAATTAACAGTTCTATGGGTGTGGCTTTGTGGGTGTGGCTGGGGGCATCATGTGACTGGGTGGGCAGTTTCTGTAAGCAGGGCAATAAAGATTAGGCTAGAAACA
>JAEANM010016039.1:0-13410 GCA_017656035.1 Myanophis thanlyinensis
TACCTATGATGCCAATTACAGACCTCTCTCATCTTTTTAAGTGGGAGAACTTGCACAATTGGTGGCTGACTAAATACGTTTTTGCCCCACTGTAGGCATTTCATAATTTTATGAAAAATACACACAAACACATAAATAAATTGTAGAATTATTTTCAGATGGAATTTAAAATTGAGACTTGTATGTGTATACAAGCGTACAATATTATGTATAGTTTTGAATATGGATTACTTAATTTGTAATACAATTATACTCATAAATACTAGGCTAACCTGACTGACAGGCAGGTTTTAATTTGCCAGATTTATCACTGTTTGTGATGTGTTATAACATAAAAAGAGGTAATGAATGTAATATAAGAGAAAAGCAATTGTAAGTTTAGATTGGAAGAATTCTTATCTTTCAGGAACTATGTTGAAGACAATTGTTTCTGCTGATAAAATAATCCCGTTCCTTATCCAAATTATCTTGTCATTCAGAGAAAACATAATATGGACATTAATATCAAATAAAATAAACATGTCATATTTGTTATTCAACTCAAGTATTGAAGTCAAACTATCAATTTCTTTTGAAATAAATCATTTATTGCTTGCTTTCTTGCAATAAATTTCATATAAAATCAGACTAGATAGATAGATAGATATAGATTAAAGCCTGATTAAATATCTTTAATTCTATTTTTCCCGAGTCCCTTGGGAGATGGGGTGGTATAGAAATTCTGATATTAAATCTCATGTTAATCAAAAACCTTGAAAGATACATCAGTTTTAGATTGATTAGTTCTAAAATGTTAAGACCTATGTTCAGATAAACATTGGAAATGAAATACTGTCAGGAAGTATGTACACCTGCACAGGACAAACTTTTATCATATACTTATGTAATAATAATTACAAATTGGAAGAAATAGATATATATTAAACATTTCAGAACATGTTGAGGTTGAAGAACACTATTCTGAACCTGGATCAGTTGCTTCAAGCCCAAATTAGTGCTCTTTATCCATACTGAATGTGTTTCAAGTTAGAAACAATTGTTTGAAGTTTGGAATTGTTGGTTTGACTTGAAATGAGGCTGTTTCTATCTTGGGATATTTCCAGAATGAAACAGTCCTGTTCCAGTTTTGAAGTAATTGTTTTGAGCTGAGGTCATTTTAAATGTAAAACAATTTTTTTTTAAAAAAAAATACACTTTTAGTTAAAAAAAATCCAGTTGTATTCATCAACAGCAAGGCCTATTTCAAACACAAGGCTGTAATGATCTAAGAGTCATATTACCTCCTTTGTTCACATAACCTTATGGATCTAGAAATTTGAATTAATGAACCAATTAAGTTTGGGTTTGGTTTCTGTTCAGAAATAATACTAAGAAAGTTTCTGTTTGGCACTCCAATGTTGAGAATGTGGATAGTTTCTGTCTTGATGGGATTTTTCATGGTTTTCCCATTATCCGTATATATAAAATTAGTCTACAGTCCCAAGAAAGTGACTAGATACAGTTTTCTTTCTTTCTTTCTTGTATTTTTTTAAAGTCTTATAAAAGAATCTATAGCAAAGAAAGAATGAAGGTAAACGGGTAACATGTAACTCTACAATCAGTAGTAAAGAAGTTGCATTTCTTTTCAGGTATAATTTTAAATGCTAGTTGCCCTATACAACTCAGGCTTAGATTTTTGAATCTGCTTTCTCTAGATTTCCAAAAACTGTCTGGAAAAGTCTCAAGGACAATTCTAGTAAGATTCTCTCAATTTTGGGAATGTTATATATAAGGATCCCTAGTTCAATGTTTTAATTATAGCCTTCTTTCTGTATAATAGTTCCAGGTACAGTATCTGGACCATTCCCTCCAATTTGGATTTGTCAAAACATGTAAAGACACGGTTCTTTAGAAAAAAGTATTTATACACAATAAGGGTTGATATCTATCCTAATGGATGATGCAACTAATGAAAGTTATTTGCTATGTTTAGATTATTATTGTTTTAAATTGTTATGGCTGGATATAAGTTGCTTAAGGACTCTGGGAATGGAATGGAATTCAGAATAAATTAATGGATAAATTACTGGGAAATTACTGTTTTTAGGGCTTGCTATTGTCTAGCTAGATGAGCAACAGTAAGGACATTTATCTGATAATTTGAAGTTGCCACAAATGTGGCTTATGAAGATGTGGAAGTTACTAAAATTGACCATTGATTTAATAATGATAATCTGATGCTTTTCAGTTGCATTGCATTGCATTTGAACTCTTCCCTCACTCATTTGGCCACTGTTGGAACTGAAATCCAATATCTAGGAAAGACAGGTTGGGATATTCTTTCAGATACAAAGATAATTCTAAGCACCAGCACTTAATTGAAGTGCAATATGGAACAGCGTAAATGCAGAGGAGAATTTGATGTAATGACCCCATGAATGCTGAACCCTCATAACTGCTGTGAGGAAAGATGGAATTTTATGTATAATTTTAGTTCAACCTACTTGTAATATGGGCAGAATAGTCAAAAGGGTGTGGCTATTTGGGTTCTATTTTTCTCAGAATTGATGGACCGAAGACAAAAGGTTTATTTTGTGCAGTTGATGTAAGTTTTCTTCGCTATATTAATTTAGACAACCTGCAACACCATTGATTTGGGCTTCAGGGACCAGTATTTTTGAAGAGACCATGTGAAAATAGCAGAGGGTTAATATTCAAGATGGAAAGAGTTATTGTATGATGTGCTGCTACTGATAATGATGTTGATGATGAATAAGTACTTCTTGACCTCGTTTCTTGTAATTGTCAGCATCGGAGATTTTGAAAGGTTATTCCCACTTGATTGTAAGCAGAAATTAATTATAAATTCCCCTTTCATAATGAAGCCTTGGTTGTAGATCTGAAGTTTGATTGATAGGAAGTTTGACTGTCAGGTTTAATACCAAGATCTGGTGATGCTATAAGCTGAATTCTATATTGTTTTCACACCTACAGAGAAAGTTTTGCAAGACTGAGGAGTCTACCGTCTGCATCTATGTTGTATTTTGAAAATTATTAGGGAGGTGCTATCTTCACCCATTTTTCCTCACATAATATCCAGATTGAGTTGCCTCTTACTCCTCTGGCATGTACCCACTTCCTCCTGGGAATCTACTTCCTTATTACAATCCATCACATGTCCTGCTTTAGCATTAATGACTGAATGATGAATGTCATTCAGCTGAATGACTTTTCAGTCAGTTTCTATTAGTCCTAAGAAGAAGGCAATGGAAACCGTTTGTCAAAAGGTTGACTGAAAAAGTTCCATAGGCCTATTCATAGGCCTCAGGAACACAGAGTAAGTTGAACAGAGGGAGGGGGGGGAAGGGAGAGTGAGAGAGAGAGAGAGAGAGAGAGAGAGAGAGTATTCTTTCCATGCTGTTAATATTGGTATCCAATTGATACATACATACACACACACACGCACTATAGGTGTCACATTTTCCTGAATATTCTTTAATTAGAACTATTGGCTATTAGGACCACATTATGTACAGCATAGAAAGATGAAGTTAACTGTTATGGGATGGTGAGCTGTTAAAAGGATGAGAGAAACACAGCAAATGAAATGATAAGATTGAGGGGATAGCTTAATAACAATTTGACCTTAACAGAGATGTGAGAATTCCTCCAGAACTGAAGAAGTTTCTTAGATCAGAAGAAAAATGTTTTCAAGGAAAAAAATCCAAGAAAATCCAATTGCCATTTGGAAAAGCACCTTTGAGAAGTTGCATCGTTTGCAAGCCACATTACATTTCACTTCAGCCAATAGCAATTTCTGAAGCTGCCTCATGAACCCTGCAAAATGCTGTACATAGCTGCTTTAATTATTGGAAAATTAGAGACAGGGGAATTGTGAGTTTACCTGTATTGTGAAACACCTCACTCAAATACGTTTTTTCAATGTGCCCCTCATATGTTTCCTTCCACTAAATTTTTGCCTGTCCCTCCCTTGCTTTATTTTATCAGCACGTGTGCCAAGATTCCACAGCCATTCTGTTAAAGATGCATACATTTAGCAAAATAAGCCATTGCAGTGATTGTTGGTGACATTGGAAAATAAGTTGTGGGATACAGTGTATTAAGTCTTCTACTGTTGCACTAGAAAGGAATATCTTTCTTCATCTGTTGTCATTATCCAATGCTTCTAGATGAACATTTCCTTCTTTGTTAGTTTCCCTTCCTGTTTTCAAGGATATCCGACCAATTTTTGTATCTTATTTTAGACTGGTTTTTTAGAATGCATCATTTGGAAAAATGATGTCTTACCATTTCTGATGTGTCTAATGCACTGACTTTGCACATGAGGGTTCTGTCTGAATTCTTCTACTGCTTGGACAAAAATGTCAAATCACAGAAGGATGTGGGGATCATAATGCTTCACTATATTGAAAAGTAAACATTAATAGTTTTCAATGTTTACATTCTAAATGCAGTATTATTCTCTTCTCAGGGCTTAGATTAATGTTGGGGTTGAAATATGGCTTCCAGTTTTCCTTCAGGTTCTTTCACTAGTAAAAGAGATGTCCATTTTTAAAATCTTATTCTTGGGGTGGTTTTGAATTTCTTCTAATGGATTTATTTTGAGCTGACTTCAATGCTAGAAATAACTGAAAATATAACTCTTGGCATTCCTTTATTTTATGCATCTTTACAATATCTAAAGTCTTCTCAGATCCGATGCTTACCAGTCTGAAAAAGCACGAAAAGAAGGATTTTTCTTGGGAACAAATGGAAGGCAAGAGAGATTGTAGACTCCTGGAATTACTCAATGAAAAGTTGGACATTACTTAGCTGTTTTGTAGTTCAAAAAATGAAAGAACACCATAGAATTGCATGAGATCTGTTGGAAAAATATGCACCATGCTTAAAAAAAATAAGCCTGCAATGTGAGGATAAACACTATGAAATTTTCTTTTCTTCCCTTATTTCACTTCAAGTTGATGTGCTACTTTCTGCACTTATAAAAAAATTATTAGACTTATGCCAAGTGATTCTCTCTTCATATGATGTGCTGTGTTGGCCTCCTCATTTTATTTAAGAAAAGTACAAGAAATCGTTAGGTTAGTCTTAAATAGGATTGGGCAGTTTGTGTTTCATTGTATTCAGTAAATCATTCCATCTATTATGCTTTGCTAATCCCATGTTTGGAATGAGCATGTTATGTACATCCAACCAACATATAGATTGGGAAGGAATATCATTAAGAAGTTTCAATTTTGAGGAAACGTGATACAGAGATCTGGTTTGCAGATTTGTTTGATAAGACTGTACAGATAGTCCTAATTTGGACCACATTTAGTGATCATTCAAAGTTATAACAGCACTAAAAAAATGACAATTTTCACCCTTGCGGCTGTTGCAGTCACATGATCAAAACTCAGATATTTGGCAACTAGTATTTATGACAGTTGCAATATACTGAGGTCATGTAATCACCTTTTCTGACCTTCGGGAAATCAAAGACAGAGAAGCAGCTAGATTCACTTAACAAATGTGTCACTAACTTAACAACTGCAGTGATTCACTTAAGTGGCAAGAAAAGTCATAAAATGGAACAAAACTCACTTAACAACTGTCTTGCAGAAATTTTGGGCTCAATTGTTGTCGTAAGTGGTGGACTGCCTGTATTAAATAATGGTTCTCTCTTCATCCATGAAAATCACTGTATATATTAGTAAACTGTATGTATGAGGAAAGTTTAGGGTTTTCAACTATTGTTCCTTATCCAGCCTAAGGGAGAAATGGAAGAAATGCTACAATGTTCTTGTTTCTGTCTTTTAAAAATAGCTTCCTCTGCTGCGCCCACACGGCTGTTTAATCAGTTTTGGAACTTTTAGATTAGCTTTTAAATAGAATTGATTAGTATCACTGGTTGGTGAAAGATTTCTTATTAGTATTAACAGCTATGAATTATTTTGGTTGCTCGCTTGTCCTCCTTTGAAGCAAATGCCTTTTTTTAGCCTTGTTCTTATTTCATTTTTTTCCCCTACTTCTTTTAGAATACCGAACAAAGCCAGTCACAAATTCCAAAGGAAACGGTAAGAGTTTTTTCTTTGACATGTCAAGGGAGGGTTGCAATGATTTTTGAATTAATAATGTTGCCATAGTCTATCAAAGGAAGCTTTGAAAATAGCTTTGTTCCCAATGTATACTGCAGGTGATTCTCTCCTGTTTGAAATTTAACTTCATGCTACATGCTACATTTACTGTAGTTCACATATATTCTGCAGTATTTTAGGAATTAGAACTTGTGGCCTTGCTTCAAATGTGTATATCCAAACACATTATTTAGATAAATGATTTTTTTAGTTCCTAAAATGATATTTTTAGTTCCTGGAGTTCATTTGTAGACAAACTTTCTACAAGTGTTTAAAAAAAAAACCCATTGAAACTGAACTACAACTTCTGTCATCCCCAGTGGTCAGTTTTTAGGTCCCAGCACACCTGTTCACAAAATATTCCCAACTATTTAAGAAGAAGCGTTATATTGATTTTGAAGCTGTGGGTGATCTTCATTAACATATCAGCTTGTTGTTAATAGATTATATAAGCAATTTAAACAAGGGAGTTGTTTTGGGTTTGCTTTTTGAAAATATTTTAATAAGAATTATACTGTTCATAGCAGCCAAGTGGCCAATAATAAATACCAATTATAAGAATTTTAAATTTTAAATAGAGCCCTGCTCATTTCTTTTCAAAATCTCATGTCATTGCCCATATTAACTGGTAACATTACCACTACAGAGTTTCAAGTTGACATACGGTAACTCTTTCAAAATATATCATTAACATAATGATAATCTTTTAAAGTAAATTTAAAGCAAAGGCACTAAGCATACATTTCAAAATGTAGTAGTTCCTTGGTAGGAACTCTTCAGTGAAGATAAAAAAAGGACTATCAAAATATAATCACACAGACAATTCTCTTATTAAATTGGTGAGTTTGATTCTGATAAATAATTGTAATAGCAATAGCACTTAGACTTATATACTGCTTCATAGTGCTTTACAGCCCTCTCTAAACAGTTTACAGAGTCAACATATTATCCCCAACAATCTGCGTCCTCATTATACCCACTTTAGAAGGACGGAAGGCTGAGTTAACTTTGAGCTGGTCAGGATCAAACTCCTGGCTATATTGCAGATTTAGCCTGCAATATTGCATTCTAACAACTACACCACCACTACCGCTAATAGATGAATAATAAAACTTGATGCTCTAATTTGTCAAGTATTTTTGGTCAAACTATGACTTGTGTTTTATAGTCTTTATTTCAAACTTGATTGTTATGCCCTGCTGCACCAAGGTTTTCCTTAAAACCCTACATATATATTAAAAGCTGGGCATTCAGTGATGTATTCCAGGGATGTGCTGTGCTAGTAAACTTGTTCTCTAAATCAGTGGTTCTCAAACATTTTGATCTCAGGCCATTTCTACTGTACATTCTTAAAAATGATTGAGGATCTAAAGAACTTTGGTTTAAATGGATTAATATAGATATTTACTTAAAACTGATCAAATGTAAAATATTTATTTATTTGTGGAATGGGTCTTGGGAACTCTATGGATCCCCAGACTAGATGTTGAGAGTCACAGCTCTAAATAATTTACATCTATAATGTGAGTGTTGGGGTGTATAAATATCTCTTTGAAAAAGCTTACATGATGATTTTGTATACCGATAAGTATCTGTTAGAGAAAACATATTGGTGACATGTTTCCCTTTCTCTTTAAATCTATTCTGCATATCAAACAGAAGTCAGTGTTCTGAACTTGCTTCATAGTGTGTGTCACATGTGGATTCCATTCCCCTCTGTTTGGTTCTACATGATTCCCCATTTAGGTTTTCTGTTTCTAGTTGTCAGATCCTTCAGTTTCTTATAGTTTTTTTTTATAAAGAAACCACTGTTGTAGTCTCTCTTGTGCTGTTAATGGTGAGTGTTGCTGTCATGAGTCTGACAGCAGAAGAAAGCAAAGCTGAACTACTAGCAGTACGAACGTTGGGAAAATCACACAAACTTAGTGTTTGCTTTTCCTGCCCCTACACAATCTTTCAAACATTTGTAGTATATGTTGAAGGGGACATCAAATGGAATTTGGGGTGAAACCAAACTGCTTTAGAAGTTTACTTTGAACAAAAAAAAGATGTATCTTTAATATTCATGGAGTAGCATTTTAGCACTTGAATTTTCATAATGAGGTCACTGCAGAGAACAGTATAATGAAAGGAATGCAGTGTATTGGGAAATTCTGGACAATATCTGTGACATCACTAAAAGGCACCACTTTTTTTTTTTTTTAAAAAAAAAAAGCTCATTAATGCCAGTTGCAAGTTAGAAGTAGCACTTAGAGGACTTATATACCACTTCATAGTGTTTTACAACACTGCAAGTGGTATATATTACAGAGCAAATGTATTGCTCCTATTAATCTGGTTTCTTATTTTACTGACCTCAGAAGGAGGGAAGTTATGAATGTTTAGAAAAAATACTTTGATTCATTTGTTTTAGAAGGCTGAGCATCATGACTCTACAATGCTTTTTTTCTGAAGCATTTCAGAATAGAAATAATTATCCATTGGCTCAAGTCATCAACCTACATAAGTATCAAATATTTTTATGTGTTCCACCAAGATGGCACCCACTCAATTACAGAGAAAAGATACCTTGAAATTAAACGTTATTTTGTTATTCTATGAGTTATGAGGACCCTACTAAAGTAGATTTTGAGACCAAGGGGCTGGGATTTGGTCTTGAGATTCAATTAATTCAAAAGGTCAATCACATACCATTTTTGAATATGGCTGGTTATCTTAAATTAGAATATGGCTGAGAAGGAATACCTTGCCATATTCAAGGGATGCAAATTAAGTGGGACAGAATTTGTTTGCTTGTTCATATCCTGACTTTTTTTGTTTTTACAAATAACTCAAGGCAGTGAACATACCAACACAATATATATATATATAGATCTGTGAGCCTTCTCAGTTGACTTGATAGGAAACATGACCAGATGATTTAATTCTTCTTTATTATAAAACTACATTAATAGAATTTTACATGTCTTATTCTACAAATCTCCTATTTACAGCCTGTTTTTTTTTTAATGACAAATGTTTGCATTAGGTTTATGCTGAACAGTGATTCTCATGCATGTTCCATCTTAGAAAAGAGAGTCAGTATTGTTGTCAGCTTTCAGCAATCAGAGAAGTATCTATGCAAGGGGAGAATCATATACAAGCTAGAGGTTAGACTGTTCAATCTACCACTGGTAGATTGACTGACTGCAGTCACCTAAAAGTATAATGATGCTATAAGTCATATTTGACATCTGATAATTTTGTAATCATGGTTGTATCTCATTCAGTATTCATCATATCTAGCATTGTTTAGTTTTTCTAGAGAACTGATGTCTGAACAGTGGTGCCACCTGCTGTGGCATGCAGTCAAGAAGACTATAAGAATTCCTGAGCTAAATGAAAGTGATCTTTCAACACGCACTGTTAAATGACAATGAAATATATTCCATATTTCCTTTTTTAAATACCAGTGAAGTATAGTAAGTTTAAAAAAAAAACATACTTAAAATGCAGAGTGCTAGTCCAATTGAGAGTGTGTTCCTATTAGAATATTCTAGCCACTTTCTGTGTTGGCTTTGTGGATTTCCCATATGGCAGTTCAGAATTTATGTTCTAAAGAATTCAGTCTAAAATGGAACAGATGAACCTTCTGCTTAGAGCATGTTGATTATTTTAATATGTAAGAGATCAACTGCAGTATGAAAAAAAACAGTAATTTGTCATTGCATTTCTGTTTCAGGATAATTATCTTAATCTTGTTTCAGTGTATGTAAATAAATTGTTAATTATCATATGAGAAATATATGCCAATTAACCTTTGTCCTGTTTTTCAAAAGTCAATAGAGTATTTTGCATTTTGAGTTGTATTTTTCTCTGTTTTTCTCAACCTGTGACCTGTTTGTTAGTTTCACCTGTATTGGTTTTAGAATACTCTGCCAACAGATATTAGCTTCAGTGATTGAGTCTTAGTGGACCCTTGGGAATCCAGGAAAATGGAAAGAAAAGATATTTTGATGTGACTTTTCACAATGAACCATTATAGAATATTGTAAGAGATTGCTGTGTACTAATATAATCAAACAATATTGATTAGAAGAGTGCATCTTATATGCCAAATGTTATGGTATATCCAAGCAAGTGTTTCTTGAAAAACTGTCTCATAAGCTATGTAAATCATAGAGCCCAACACTGGAATAGGTTGGTTTATTTATATCCTAAAACTGTGATGGGAAACCTATGGCACGGATGCCACAGGTGGCACACAGAGCCATCTTGTTGGGCACACAAGCTGTTGGCCAACTTACTGCCAGCTGAGCATGCACATGTGATTGTGCATGCACGCATGCATGATCACAGAGACCCAGCTGGTTTTCGGGTCTCCACTGTGCATACATGTGATCGCAGCAGGAAATCCAGCTGGTCTTCAGAGCTCTCCTGCGCATGCACACATAATTGTTCATGTGTGCATGAGTGACTGCGGGCATCACACATACATTGCACATGCAAAATATGAATGCATGCGCAAATGGTGCAGTTGCACATGCAGCACATGTGGAGGAGCTGCATGCAAGTGCAGATAGCATGTGCATAGCACATACTTTTACTTGGTAAGTAAAAAGTTCACCACTACTGTTTTAAAACCTCTCTAGGATATGTTCTAAGGGACATTTTGGAAGCAATTAAGGTAACCCACATTGATAACATTGTGTTTAGATCAAATCTACATAAAATTATGATGCAAATATTAACTTTGCTTGAAGAAAAATTCTAAGTATCTCTTGTTTGCCTCACTATAATTAAGTTTGCCTCTCTAATTTATTTCACAATGTAAAATCCATATTAGCATAAATTGGGTTCTACTATTTCATACAGAAGGCAGATAGACCTATCTTTCATATAGCCATCATGGAATAGAAACTATAGCAAAGTAATGAGATATCTGTCTTCCTAAATTCCTATCACATAGGAATAGGTATAGGTATCACAGTATATAGATACTCAAAAGTGAACAAAGCAGAACTGCCATCTAGGTAGGTAGAAGAAGATAGTTGTTTCCTCTACTGTTCCCTTGACTTCTTTGGGATTAGCATCATTGCCATTTATATTCTGTCTGTCTTCTAAACCAACGGGGTTTCTTGGAATAAAGTTCTGTGAAGTAGCCACATATGGTGTCTCCTGCCCTGTTCTCTTGCATCATTCATATTTTAGATGGGAGCTATTCATCTCAAGCAGGATGAAGCAGTAGAACAACTTAAGCCTTTCCTCAGCTGGCTGTCCAGACTTACCCCTTTGAAAACAGCTGGCTTCATTTCACCTCTTAGTCAGGCCTGACTTTTACAAAGAGAAAGAGTGTGAATGTGTGAGAGAACAAAGTATTTTTTTGTGTGTACTGTGAGACAGATTCATTTGACACTCTGACACATGGGTTTGGTTTTAGTGGCAGATTGTTTCTTTCTTATGATTCTGCTGGTTATTCTGTTGATGTTGATTTAAGCTCTCTAGAAGAAGAATGGGAATTTTAGCTAAGTCTGCCCTCTCCAACTTCCTTCTTGGTGTCTACCTAATTTGTTCAATGTCTAGTCCATAATTCTTAAGTACCTTCACTGATGGTCATATTGAACCAACCTTTGCAATAAGTGAATCTAGATGCTAGTTGAAAGGCTAGTTGAAACTCTCTTTAGAAATTTGTGTAGTTCCAGTTTAAAGCCCTACCTCCCAATCTTGTCCAGTCTTGTCCAAGACTCATGTATTTAGGTTATGAGATATGTATTTATTCAGATGGTCAGTGGTGCATCTGATCATGGCATTTAAGCAGGGCCCTTTGCCATTTTTCTTGCAGGTAAGCAGTAATAAATGATGGGTAATAGAAAAGTTGAACACTGACTTTAATTCAAATGGATATCGTAAGAAAACAATATGTTTTAACTATTCAACTTTCGGTATCATTACTTTAAATTGCACTGAGATTTATATTGCTTGACTAGCACAGAGTTTGGTAAAGGTAACCACCTGGCTTATTTCAAAATGTGAATATTGCATATGACGAATGCTTCTTTTATTGAATCATATTATTTAGAATTGGTTTCTTATTACCAAATAGGGAGATATTAGTTGCTGATGAGACTGGTAGAAGTATTCTCTGTGTTGATTGGGAATGTTATTGCTTTTAAAGGAAAATGCAGTCTTTTGTCTTTGAATAATGAGAAAGTGGTCATGTTAAATAGGAGATTCATCCATTTGGGTGGGATTTGAATGGTTTCAAATTTTTAAAGTGAAATCTTTTTTTTCTAAAATAGGTTTTAGAAGATGGGAGATAGAGAGATTCATTCCCCCAAAATGTGTTTAGTTCCTTTCTGTAGCTGTTTATGCAAAGGTTATTGGGAACAATAATGCCTAGAACTAATGCAATTACCCCTCAGGAGTAGTTTTATCTAACATGCATTATCTGTTCGCTGCTTAATTTGAATCTCAGAATTAATCAGTGGAGTGTTGGTGAACGATCCTTTATTTGTGCTTAATTTGAGAGCAACTGTTAGCGCTATAGTGCATCTCTGAATGCACTGTAAAGTGTTCCATCTATTTAATCACATACACTTGTTTCTTTGTGGGTGAGTATCACAGGCTGTGTTTGAATCAAGATAATTTGATGGCATAGTTCTGAAAGTACATTTATTTTTAACATTGAAATTTGCATTCATATTATCATGTAATATTTGGAGATGGTCTAGTTCAACCCCTTGCCTAGTACAGCAATTCACTATTAAAAAATGCAGAATCTCCTGGGAAAGTCTGCTCCATTTCTGGGCAACTTTACCTTTAGAAATCAATCCTGATGTCTTTCCTTCAAGGCAGTAGTACCACAAGAAATATGTGGATTCTACTTTATACATATAGGCTACAATAACGGAATTTTGAAAGTCTGACAGTGTTTCTTTTCACTTATTCGCTTATTCAAGGTAGAGTCATCTTTCTCACACTTTCTTGTTTTCCTGAGTTTTCCTCATGTTTTACTAATGGCTGCCGCATAAGTTTTCTGCAGTATTCTAGCTGAAGTCTGAGCAAAACAGAATAGAGAAGTACTTTCTTCTGATCTTGACATTGTTTTGGATGATATAGCCTAGACTGCATATACTTTTTTGCAGCTGCCTCACAGTGCTGGCTCAGTGTATGGCTCAGTGTATGGATCAATACAATGCGATCAGGAAAGCATTTTTGCTCCCTGAAGGCAAACTCAGAAAGAATGAGGAAAAGCTTCTTTCCACAAGCAATACAGACACTTAACCAGGAACCACAAGCACACTCAGGACCA
>JAEANM010016040.1:0-13409 GCA_017656035.1 Myanophis thanlyinensis
AAATAAAATACCACAAGGAATGAAAGGGCAGCCAACACAAGTGGGGGCTTTTAAATCAAAAAGATGGTGTAGGTAGTTCTCGACGTATGACCACAATTGAGCCCAACATTTCTGTTGCTAAGCCACACAGCTGTTAAGTGAATTTTGCCCCATTGTGCAACCTTCCTTGACACAGTTGTTAAGTGAATAACTGCAGTTGTTAAATGAGTCACACGATTCTTAAGTGAATCTGGTTTCCTCATGGATTTTGCTTGTCAGAATGTCGCAAGAGGTGATCACATGATCCCAGGACACTGCAACTGTCATAAATATGAATCCGTTGCCAACCGTCTAAATTTTGATCACAGATACAGATTGACAGAGTTAGAAGGTACCTTGTAAGTCATCTAGTCCAACCCCCTCTGCCCAAGCAGGAGATCCTACACCATTTCTGACAGATGGCAGGTCAATTTCTTCTTGAAAGCCTCCAGTGATGAAGCTCCCACAACTTCTGAAGGCAACTTGATTGTTCTCACTGTCAGGAAATTTATCCTCATTTCCAGGTTGAATCTCTCCTTGATCAGTTTCCATCCATCATTCCTTGTCTGGCCTTCGGGTGCTTTGGAAAATAGCTTGACCCCCTCCTCTCTGGGGCAGCCCCTCAAATATTGGAAGGCTGCTCTCCTGTCTCCCCTGGTCCTTCTCTTCCCTAGACTAGCCACGCCCAGTTCCTACAACCATTCCTCATATGTTTTAGCCTCCAGTCCCCCTAATCATCTTTATTGCTGTTCTCTGCACTCTTTCTAGAGTCTCAACATCTTTTTTTATAGTGTGGTGACCAAAACTGGATGCAGTACTCAAGGTGTGGTCTTACTAAGGCTTTATAGAGGGGTATGAGGACCTCATGTGATCTTGACTGTATCCTTCTGTTAACACAGTTTAGGATTGCATTGGCTTTTTTGGCTGCACACTGCTGGCTCATATTTAACTAGTTGTGCACTAAGACTTATGTGACCATGGGGATGCAAATATGAAAGTCACCTTTTCCAGTGCCACTGTAATTTTAAACAGTCCCTAAATGGACTGTAATAAGTTGAGGACTATCTATATGCAGCCGGTCGATCTCTAAGAGTCCACATGGACAAAAGCGAGAATGATGAATGGTATTTCAAACTCCTTGCAGGGAAGATTAAAAGATAAAGAGTCTCAGGTGTCTTCTGTGGACTTATTTGTCTGTTACAGCAGGGGTCTCCAACCTTGGCAACTTAAGACTCATGGACTTCAACTCCCAGAATTCCTTGAATTTTGGAAGTGGAAATCCATGAGTCTTAAAGTTGCCAAAGTTGGAGACCCCATGTTAGAGGTATCTTCCCCTCAGGAATTCATGACAGCAAATAGTACTTCTTTCTCCAATTTTCCCAACACCAGCCCTGTGAGGCAGACTGAAGTGAGAAAATGTGACCGAGGGGGGAAATAGAACCCAGGTCTCCCTGCTCCTTGTCCAGGCTTATAACTACTACACAGCACTGCCTCTCGGTCCTCACACTTATGGTTGTTGCACTGTAACAAAAATCAGGCACTCGGCAACCGGCCTGCGTTTGTGACAGCTACAGCATCCCAGAGGTCACACGATCACTGTTGTGACATTCCCAGTCAGAGTCTAACAAGTGAATGGGGCAAGCTAGATTCGCTCAAGGACATGTGATTCGCTTAACAACCGCTGCAAAAAAAGATTATAAAAGCAAGTACTACTCCTTTAATGACCGCTTGGCTTAGCGATGGGAGTTCTGGTTCCAATTGTGGTCATGAGTTGAGAACTGTCTATCTTGACATACAGCATCATGAACCTCCGAAGTGGGCTTCTCCAGACATCAAAAGAGTGAGCCACGCTTCCATCAGGATTTCTGGCAGACAAATAATTTTCTCATCTTTTGCTCACGTTTGTGGGGATTCTCAGTCATCCAGCTCACCGTTGTTCCAAAGATGCTTTTTCCAAATGGCAACTGGACTTTCTAGGGGTTTTTTTCCCCTTTGAAAACGTTTCGGTTCTCATCCAAGGAACTTCACTTCACTTCACTTCACTTCACTTTTCACTTCACATCACTTCACTTCACATCACTTCACTTCACATCACTTCACTTCACTTTTCACTTCACTTTTCACTTTTCACTTTTCACTTCACGTCACGTCACGTCACGTCACGTCACGTCACGTCACGTCACGTCACTTCACTTCACTCCAGAACTGAAGAAGCTTCTTGGATGAGAAGCGAAATGTTTTCAAGTAAAATACAATGCTAGGCTGTATTCACTGAGGGATAGAATCAAGAAGCGATACTACCATTTTGCAATGCCTTGGCAAGACCACACTTGGAATATGCAACCTATTTTGGTCACCACACTATAAAAAAGATGTTGAGACTCTAGAAAGAGTGCAAAGAAGAGCAACAAAGATGATTAGGGAGGCTAAAATATATGAAGAACATCTGCAGGAATTGGGAATGTCTAATTTAATGAAAAGAGGAGCTAAGGGTGACACGATAGCAGCGTTCCAATATTTGAGGGGCTCCCACAAAGAAGTTGGGAGGGGGGGTTAAACCTATTTTCCAAAGCGCCAGAAGGCAAGACAAGAAACAATGGATGGAAACTAATCAAGGAGAGAAGCAATCTGGAACTAAGGAGAAATTTCCTAACAATAAGAGCGACCAACTTCAGAAGTTGCCTTCTGAAGTTGTGGGTGCTCCATTACTGGAGGCTTTTAAGAAGACTGGGCAACATTGTCTAAAATAGCATAAGGTCTCCTGCTTGGGCAGGGAGTTGGACTAGAAGACCTCCAAGGTCCCTTCCAACTTATTCTCAAAAAAATAATAATAGTCCAGCTGCCTTTTAGGGGGGGAACCACCTTTAGGACATTGCTTGGAGAATTTCAATCCAGGTGTTTTGCATAGATGGCCTGTCCTCTGCAGCTCAGCCACGGTTCCCCAGCCAGGCTCACCCCATTCCAGCATCTGCCACAGCCTTTGGATTGTCCTCTTCAAGCCACAACCCCACCGGTCAGAAAAAAAGGCTGGCTTGGTGAGAAGGAAAGGGATTTCTGCCCAAATGTTTCTTCCCCATACAGCCTCCAGGATACAGCATCCACCCACCCATCCTTGGGGCTAACTGTCCATTGATCTGCTCTTCCTGCACAAACCAAACCATAACAAACCCAGGACTACAATAATTCCTAATCTACCTCTTAAATAATCTACCTCTCTTAACCACACCATAATTTACTCTTCCTCCCTGTCCATACTATCCCCTTGCCTACTACCTCGCGAGTGGTCAAAAACACATTTCACTGCATTTCGTACTATGTATGTACTGTATATGCATGTGATGAATAAAATTTGATTTGATTTGATTTGATTGATTTGATTTGAAATCCCCCGCCTCCCGCTGTGCACCGTTTCCAAATGCAGCATTTCCAGCATTTTGCCCAACAGAACAGGGCGAGGGTTGGGGGTGTCTCACCCTCCGCAGCAGCAGAGACAAATCCAAAGATACCAGAGAGATAGCTATTTATACGAGGCTCCCCAGAGACTGGCTGCAATAGTTATTTAAAGTCCCTCAAGGCGGGGCTGAGTGTAGGAGAGAGGGGGGACGTTAAACAAGTCGCTGATACACTACAAGCATCAAAAGCCATGGGGGTGGTGGTGAGGGGGGCTGAAATCCTCATGCCTGGAGAGGGGAGCAGCTCCTCCTCTGCCATCATCTGCATCTCTTTTGCTTTCATTTTCCAGGTTTCAGAAAAGGAAGGGAGGAAGGCTGGAACCCAAGCCCAGAGGGAAACTATCTGCAGGGTGGTGGCTGGGGGTGACCCAAGAGGTGGGCTTCGCATCCTGGCCTCTCCAACCTCCATCCCCCCCCCAACCGCCTCCTCGGGAGAATTTTCCACGGGGCTCTGGACAACCGAGCCCTTCCTGGACCGAGCCTGCCAAAGGGGACCGGGATCCGCCTCGGTGCTGCAGCTGCCCAGGAGGAAGCTCCGGAGGGATTCGGCGCGGGGGGGGGGAAAGAGGGCCCACGCGGTCCGCCCCCACGGAGGGCAGGCGCCGGAAAGGCGTTTACTTGGCCTCGGGCCCCGCTGGTCCACAGGCAGGCGGGCAGGTGGGGCGGGATGGACCCCTGCCCAGCAACCCGGCGGAGCAGAGAAGGCGGGCGGGGGAGCAGAGGGGCGAGCCCGAGGAGGGGCGACGGTTCGGAGATGGGACGGGGAGGACCGGACCGGCTGCCAGTGCAGCCCCCCCACCCCACCCCCCGAGCAACAGGGCTCCCCCCCTCCCAGCTCCGGGCGGGGGGGGGCTTTCCAGCCGCCAACAACGGCGACTGGCCGCCGACTCATCAGGATGGGGGGACGGGGGGACGGGGGACTCTGTCAATCACACGCGGCGGTGCATTTGGGGCACGGGTGGGTGTAGGGCCGGGTGGGCGGGTTGGAAAGCAGGTGGCTTGGCGAGGAAGACCCCACGCGAGCCCCTCCCTCTTCAGCCGCGGCTGCTTCTCAACTGCGGGGCATCCTCCCCGCCTCCTTCCCTGGGTGACTTTCTGCTAAGGGGTCAACGTCAGAACCCGGACCCCTTGCCAGCCCGCCCCTCCCCCACAAGTACCCCCCGCCCCTCCCCCAAACGATCTACCAATCGCCCCATTTGCAGTGTGTGTGTGTGTGTGTTTTGGGGATCCGGGCTTCCCCTCTGGCTTTCCTCTCCCGTCCTAAGGACCGCACCCGCCAACCTCTGTCTCCCTCCCGCCTTCCCACCGCCCCATCCCGCCGCGTCTCCAGGACCGATTAAAGCTGCTGCGGCTCCTTCTTCGGAGTTCGTTTCCTGGCGGGTCCGGCTCGTCCACCAACCTTCCCACCCAGCCCCTTGCCACTTTCGCAAGCCGGGCACGTCGTGGGCTGGCTGGCTGGCTGGCTGGCGGGCTGGGTGGGTGGGTGGGGGTGTAGGGCGCCACATCGCAGCCCCCCACCCCTCCCCTCCCCTCCTGCCCGAGCGTAGCCCAAAGGCGGCCGCCTCCCCTTGCAGCACCGGCGGGGTTGGAGCCGCGCGCGATGGCGTCTCTCTTCCCAATCCAACGCCCGGTTGCGTAACGGGCAGAGGGGCGCCGACAGACCTGGGGATGGGGGACCCGGTGGAGGGGAGGGCTGGGTGGGGAGGGGGGGGTCCGGGGATGGAGGAGGAGGAGGAGGAGGAGGGGGCGCAAGTGGGCTCCCAAGCCAGCCTGCGCCCAAGGAAGCCTCCGAAGCCGCCTTTCATCCCCGGGAAGGCTGGGCTGGAAGCGCTCCTTTGCCCCCCGAGTCGCGCCCAGCCAGCCAGCCAGCCAGGCTCCCGCCCGCAGAAAGCCCCGCTTGGAAGCCCCCGGGAGAGCCGCAGCCCTTCCTCGGGCAGGCGGAGCGCCTTTGCAAGGCGAGGGAGGCAGGGAGGGAGGGAGGGTCGCCCCCCGACTCACGTAGCGCTTGAGCTTCTTCTCGGGGGGCGACTTGATCAGCCAGCCGGTGCAGACGACGTGCCCCGCGCTCATCTTCGGCCGCCTCGCCCGCAGCCACACTCGAGGAGGAGGAGGAGGCGGCGGCGGCGCTCGCCCGCACCCAAGGCGGACCCGAGCGCCGATCTCCTCCGCCGCTGGTGCAGCCGAGGCAGGAAGTCGCGGCATTGAGCGGAGACCCGCGCAGCTGCGAGCCCGGGGCCGGCCGTCGGGGCACGTGATGCAGCCCCGTCAACAAAGCCAGGCACGTGTGAAAGCGCCGGGGCTGCCTCGCCTCGCCTCGCCCTCCTCTGGCTGCGCGGTCCGGCTCTGCTTCCAGCCAGCCTTCTCCGGGCAAAGGGCGGGGGCGTGCAGGAGAAGCCCCCTCCCCGTGCGCTCCTGCTTCCCCCCCTTTGGTTCTTTGTCCTGGACAGGTTCTCCCCAAGCTGGAAACTATGGTTTGTTTCTACCCGGGTTTGAGTACCGCATTCTACAACCCTAGGACAGTGATGGCGAACCTTTTACTTACTTACTGAGTGCCCAAAAGTATGCGCTCTGTGCGTGCCATCTGCACTTGCATGTACACTGCATGTGCAACTGCACCATCTGCGCATGCATGCATGCAGCTTTTGCGCGTGCAATGCATGCACGCTGTGTGCAGGCACTCACACAGAGCTCCAAAGACCAGCTGGATTTCCTGCTCCAATCGCGCACATGCACAGCTGGCTGGGTCTCTGCAATCATGCATGCATGCATGTGCAATCTCATGGGCATGCTCAGCTGGAGGTAAGTTGGCCGACAGCTTGTGTGCCCAGCAAGATGGCTCTGCGTGCCACCTGTGGCACCCGTGCCATAGGTTCGCCATCACGGCCCTAGGAGAGTGTTTCTCAACCTTGGCCACTTTCAGATGTTTGGACTTTTTAACTCCCAGAATTCACCAGACCATCATTTTCCCATAAGGAAGAACTTCCCAGTTTGCTCTATAGAAAAGAAACATACCGAAAACTCTGTACTGGTTTCTGGAAATAAAAATAAAAAACAGCACAGGATGGAGTACAAAGTCCAGGGAACTCTGTAAAATTAAAAATAATTTAAAATTAATAAAATTGCAAACCCAGAGTTGCATAGTTCTGGGGTGGCCAGCTAGAAGGTCCTAACTTTGTCCTAATCAAGTATGCTTCTTTGACACTTGGGATGCTGAGAAGACCCTCTCCATCAATAAAAGGGGTGGCTACCCTGGATCTAAAGGCATTTAGACTTTAAAGATCTTTTAAAGCAGTGTTTCTCAACCTTGCGACTTTCAGATGTTTGGACTTCAACTCCCAGAATTCCCCAGCCTAGAGAAAAGAAGACTTGAGGTGGGGGGGGGACGTAATTCCAGTATTTGAGGGGCTGCCCCAAAAAGCAGGGGGGGGGGTCAATCTATTCTCCAAAGCAGCAGAAGACAGGACAAGGAATAAATGCATGGAAACTGATCAAGGAAGAGAAGCAACCTGGAATGGAGGAGAAGCTTCCTAACAGTGAGAACAATTAACCAGTGGAACAGCTTGCCACCAGAAGTAGTGGGCGCTCCATCGCTGGAGGTTTTTAAGAAGAGACTGGGCAGTCACTTGTCTGAAATGGTAGGATCTCCTGCTTTGAGCAGAGGGCTGGACTAGAAGACCTCCAAGGTCCCTTCCAGCTGTACTCTGATTCTGCCTACTGAGCCGTCAGGCAAGGATGCCTTGCTTGCAAGGGCTGAGTTCCCGAGTTGCCTAAACCAGGAGTTAATTTGCACCCGGTCTACTTTCACCTTGCTCCCCTGATTAAACGACAACAGAGAGGATTCCCACAGACCATAAGGCCAGCCAACCTGCCTGCCTTTGCTCGGGTTAATAAAAGTAGTCCTTGACTTAGTGACCGCTCAAAGTTACAGCATCACCAAAAAAGAGACTTATGACTGTTTTCACACTTAAGTTAGGACTCTCACAGCATCCCCATGGTCACATGATCAAAATTCAGATGCTTGGTGACTGACTCGCATTGATGACGGTTGCAATGTGATCCCGGGGTCATGTGATCCACTTTTGTGAACTGCTGGCCAACAAAGTCAATGGGGAAGCCTGGTTCGCTTAACAACCGTGTTACTAACTTATCCCACTGCAGTGATTCACTTAACACAACTGTGGCAACTGCATTACCATTGCAGTGGGCAAATTAGTAACACGGTTCTTAAGTGAATCCGGCTTCTCCATTGACTTTGCTTGCCAGCAGTTCACAAAAGTGGATCACATGACCCCGGGACATTGCGACCGTCATAAATGCGAGTCAGTCGCCAAGCATCTGAATTTTGATCATGTGACCATGGGGATGCTGTGAGAGTCCTAACTTCAGTGTGAAAAGAGTCGTAAGTCACTTTTTTTCAGTGCTGTAACTTTGGTCACTAAATAAGCCGCTGTAAGACAAGGACTACCTATATGCCCAGTGGCCAAGATACTGCAAAAGAAAGGGTATTGCCACCCTGTACTGTACTGTACTTTCCAGTTAGGCTGTCTTGTCAGAGGTCCTTTGTGATAGGGAGTAGGGAGCGATTATTCATCTTCTCGCACAGCTGAGCTGATTTCACAAATGATTCATGATTTTAAAAATACCTCCTTCGAAAACAGATTCCAGCGCAGCGTACAACCGTTGCCTCGTTCGCGGAATTTTACAAGGCTCCCAGGGGGAATTTCTGCTAATCTCCCTCCTGCGTTTTCCTGCTGCTTTCTATTTGTTCTTTTTTCCTTTATCTAGGCAGGTAGGTAGCTTTTAAGGAGGGAAAGATGAAATCATTGGGTTTTGGGGCTAATAGTGAGATAGTCCAGACAAGAAAAATATGACCGGATGGACAAAATTGTACAAGTTGTCCTCAATTTACAACACTTCATTTAGTGACCATTCAAAATTACAAAGGCCCTGGGAAAAGTGACTGATGACCGTTTTTCACAGTTGCAGCAACCCCAGGATCATGGGATCAAATTTCAGATACTTGGCAGCTATCTCATATTTATGACAGTTTCGGTGTCCCAGAGTCATGTGATCCCCTTTTGCAACCTTCTGACAAACAGAGTCCATGGGGAAGCCAGATTCACTTAACAACCATATTTCTAATTAAACAACTGCAGTGGTTCCCTTAAAAACTGGCAAGCAAATTTGTAAAAAGGGGACACTCAACAGAAGTCTCACTTAGCAACAGAAACTTTGGGCTCAATTGTGGTTGTAAGTCAAAGAACTACTTATACTTTACTGTAAAGTTATATTGACAGAATCTTATAAGTATTTCTCATCTCTCCTGCTTTTACAGCCTGAGAAACCGGAGAGGGTCATTCAGAGATCGTTGCCACCCAAACCCACCCCATTCGTTCTGCAGGCTACATTACCTCTTATCCAACCATTCCTCTGGCTTTGGCTTTTCCTCCTGTCACCCAAGATCCTTCTCACATACCATTTTAGCTGCACCTTAATTAACAGATTAAGAGTTGGAAGGGACCTTGTAGATCATCTAGTCCAACCCCCCCTCCCAAGCAGGAGACCCTACACCATTTCTGACAGATGGCAGTCCAGTCTCTTCTTGAAAGCCTCCAGCAATGAAGCTCCCACAAAGTCTGAAGGTAACTTCTGTTCCATTGGTTGATTGCTCTCCCTATTGGAAAATTTCTCCTTATTTCCAGGTTGAATCTCTCCTCGATCAATTTCCATCCATTGTTCCTTCTGGTGCATTCTGGTGCCTTGGAACACAGCTTGACCCCTCTTCCTCTCTGTGGTAGCTCCTCAAATATTTATTGCAACACTGCCATCATTTCCAACTGGTCCTTCTCTTCACAAGACTGGCCATGTTCAGTTCCTGCAACCATTCTCCATATGTTATAGTCTCCGGTCCCCTGATCATCATAGCTGCTCTTCTCTGCACTCTTTCTAGAGTCTCAACATCTTTTTTAATGAATGCCTAACTAAATTACTGGAAAGCTTTATCACAAATCAGTCATCATAGGATAAACAAATGGAGTGATCTCAGCTACTCTGAGAACTTGGCTGATCTCATCTGGACTTGATACCTAAACAGAGATGGGCTATCTTGGTGCGTGAATAAGACCATGAAGGCTGTAGGCTAGACTAAGCCAAGCCAATATCTCAAGAGAAAAAAAAGCCACTTGCCTACCGTTGCCAAGAAAATTGCACGGAGATGTTTCTGAAGTCACACAAAGTCCAAGGAGACCATCCTTAAGAAGGGAGGGACTGGAAACTGGATTGTTAGAGAAAAATGCAGAAAGTATGTTGTTGGTCACATTGTTGGTAGCTGGTTATCCATCAACAAACAAGAAGAAATAGAACACTAAACGCACGTACACATACAGAGTCAAAACCCCTAAAGAGGATAGAGAAAACTGGTTTACATAATATTTGCATATCCTATCATCTAGGCAAAGATGCAAATATATACCACATGACTAATTGAGCTAGAAAAGTGACATACTTTTCATTCTTGGAAGAGAAGACAACTGCCAAGAAAACTGGGTGCCACCTCTATGATGGCTAACTTCCATATCTCCATCTTTGTAAGACTTGGATTAGATCAGGGGTGTCAAACTCAATTTCATTGAGGGCTGCATCAGGGCTGTGGTTGACCTTGAGGACCTTGAGGGCGGGCGTGACTGACTGGGTGGGTATGAGTGACTGGGTGGGCATGGCCAGCTTGATGCCACTCAGTGGGCATGGCTGACTGGGTGGGCAAGGCCAGATTGATGCCACTCCCCAAACTGCTGGCATTTTTTCTCTTTGCACTGGGTAGACCAGGCCAAAGCCACATTGGGTAGACTGGACTGAAGCAACGCTGGCTGGCCCCTTATATTTTCCAGGATAGCCCCTTAGGCCGGATCTGACCACATTGTGGGCTGGATCTGGCCCATGGGCCTTGAGTTTGACACCACTGGATTAGATGCTTCTTCTGATAGATGATGCCTTCAAGAAATGTCTCCCACTGTTCTCTGGTCTTTGGTCAGAGGCAAGACCAACAGATCTCTTAAAACGTTTCACAACCAAGGTGGGTTTTAATGTAATCATGGCTTATTGATTGAACCACACAGAAGAAGATGACAACTTAATTCCTGCACTCACTTCCTAAAGCAGTGTTCCCAAATGGCAGGACACAGACCCTTCTCAAGGACTGGAAAATGAATCAAGTCTGGAAAACTCTTACATGGGGATGGAGAGAACCAAACTACTTCTGCCGACTGCCGGCTGCCTGCAATTTGGCAGTTCAAATCTCACCAGGCTCAAGGCCTTCTATCCTTCCGAGGTCGGAAAATGAGGACCCAGATTGTTAGGGGCAACAGGTTGATTCTGTAAACCTCTTAGGGCTTGAAATTATTTAATATAATTTTAACTATAATTTTTAATATATCAGCAAATCTAATCATTTTATATTGGTTTTTAATTGTTGTCTCTATGTATTTTACTTGCTGTGAACCGCCCCGAGTCCCTCGGGAGAGGGTGCGGTATATAAATTTAATAAATCAAATCAATCAAATCAAATCAAAGCATTGTGAAGCAGTAGATACATCTAAGTGCTATTGCTATTGCTATTTAGCTGGAGGTTGCTGCTAAGGACGGTTCATTTATATTGCTTTTACCCAACTTCATATTTGACCCCTTTCTTTCTTTCTTTCTTTCTTTCTTTCCTCCCTTGTTTGGTGCAAATTTTCTCTTGGAAAGAAACTCAAAGTACCGCAAAAGATGAACTATCCTCCCTTAAAGCAGAGATGGACCTTAACCTCATGTAGCCTACGTTTACAACACACTTGTAATATAGAGATAGTCCTCAATTTACAACCTTAATTGAGCCTAAAATTTCTGCTGCTAAGTTGTTAAGTGAGTTTTGCCCTATTTTATGACCTTTCTTGCCAGAGTTGTTAAATGAATCACTGAAGTTAGTAACCCGGTTATTAAATGAATTCTGGCTTCCCCATTGACTGTGCTTGTCAGAAGGTGTCAAAAGAGGATCACGTGACCCCAGGACACTGCAACCGTCGTAAATATGAGTCATTTGCCAAGCACTTGAATTTTGATCCCATGATCATGGGGACGCTGCAATGATCGTAAGTGTGAAAAATGGTCATGTCACTTTTTCAGTGCTGTTGTAACTTGAACAGTCACTGTTGTTAAGTCGAAGAGTTCCTGCACCAAGTCTTTGTTGATTGGATCTATGCATGGTGTTAAACCAGCATGCGTACTCTTGGCTTGGGTTTAGTATGGACCTGACCATCGTGGCCTGCAAACCATAGTTTATGGGTTAGCATGTGTTAAGCCACCTGCTCCTATCTTTCTGCGCTAAGGCAACATTTTTTGATGGCTGCCACTTACTTTCTTCATCCTTATGAGCCCCTTGTCCCTCTCCTGATAGACTCCCGTTCAACAATGAATTGGATCCAACCTTGAGACCAGCCAAGGTCAGCTTGGACAAGTGGCAGACGGACAACGAGTCTTTGAACTTACTTACTGATGCCTCCCTTGGGCCCCAGCTTTTTCTCAGCAATGTTGACTTGACGTCTTGGCTCTGCTGGGCGGCGAGCAGGACAGTTTGGTCGCCAAGATTAGCTGGCTTTGGTTCTGAACTAGGAAAATCCAGGCGAAACCAGAAGAAGGGAAATCCAGGCAGGGCTAGAAGGGAGCCGAGCCAACAATAGAAACGGAAAGGCCACACACAAAAAAAAAGGGTGGAGACACACCGTGAAAAGATCAACTGGTTTGGAAAAGCAGAAAAACCCATGCAGAACTGGACAGATCCTCCTGGCTTTCTCCTTGACCAGTGTTTCTCAACCTTGGCGACTTTAAGAGGTTTGGACTTCAACTCCCAGAATTCCCCAACCTGGCTGGGGAATTCTGGACCCAAGATCTTGGCCCAAGATCTAAGCAGAGCAAAAATAAGGTTTGCCATTCCAAGAAGGAAGGAAGGATTGGCGAGAGCTTCCAAGCCCCCCACCCCAGACTCCTCTGCCCCAGTGATCAGAACCAGAGGGGTGCAACTAATTACAGATAGACCTTGACTTATAGCAGTTTGTTTAGTGACTGTTGGAAGTTATGACGACACTGAAAAAAGTGACATATAACCATTTTCCTCGCAACCATTGCAACATCCTCCTGGCCACATGGTCAAAATTCAGGCGCCTGGCAACCGACTCATATTTATGATGGTTGCCAGCATCAGGTTTGTCACCTTCTGATGATCAGCAAAGTTGGTGGTGGTGGGGAGCCAGATTCGCTTAAGAGCCGTGTGGCTAACTTAGCAATTGTTGTCGTCCACTGAACAACCGTGGCGAGAACGGTTGTAAAATGGGGCAAAACTCCCTTAATGGCTGCCTTGCTTAGCAACCGAAATGTTGGGACTCCATTGTGGTTGAGGACTACCTGTATCTCCAGGGAACCCAAAAGTCAATGACATTTCCAAGGCGGACCACTTTTCAAATAAATAAAAGTCAGCAAGCGAGCACCCCCTCCTTTCTTTAAAACGGACGGTCTCAAAAACTTTGTTGTAGTCCCAGGAAGCCAGGAATGTGAGCTACTGCAAGGCATGGGAATTCTGTCCATCTGAACTCCTGCCATAATTGCACCTTTCTCCCACGGTGGGAAAAAAAACAACCTTCCACATTTGGGAGTGGGGAGAAGCGGCCTCTGTCCCAGCTCTTTGTGGCAGTAGCCCTGCTCCATTTCCTCTGCAGACTCAATAACAACCCCACCTCCCAGAGCGGAACTGAAAGGCAGAAGAGTTTTGGCACAACCCTTCATCTTTTCTGCGCCCACATGCTTGGGAGGAGAGAGAGAGAGGAGAGAGAAAAAGTAAAGAAAGAGGAGAGAGAGAGAGAGAAGAGAAAAAGGAGAGAGAGGAGAGGAGAGAGAAAGAGAGAGAGGAGA
>JAEANM010016041.1:0-13409 GCA_017656035.1 Myanophis thanlyinensis
TTCTCTCCATTCATTCTACTCTCCCTTCTTTCTCTCCATTCCTTCCTTCTCCTCCTTCCAGCCTTCCTTCCGAGCGGCGGAACGGGGAGAGAGCGGCGGGGCGGGGACAGCCTGGAAGGCCAGCACCCTGGCCAGTCTCCACAATGCGGCTGGCCTCGGCTGGGGGCGGGGAGAGAGCGGTGGGGCGGGGGAAGCCCGGCAGGCCAGCACCTCTGCCCGGTCTCCGTGACAATGCGGCCGGCCTCCTCCTCTCCTCCTCGTATCCCGCCTCCTCCTCAGGCCAGGGCGGACAGAGCGCATGCTTGCGCTGGAAATCCTGCAACTTTCCAGCACAAGCATGCGCTCTGTCCACCCACCGCCAAGCAGAGCAGATGGGCTGCTGGAGGAGAGGGGGGGAAAGAGGGGGGGAATGGCTTGGACGTCACGAGCCGGGTAAATGCACTCCGCGGGCCGCATGCATTCCGCGGGCCGTAGTTTGAGGACCCCAGCCCTAGACCCATGCCATGTGGGGCTTTAAAAGTAACAACCAACATCTTGAATTGCATCTAGAAGCAATCTGGTTATAATGCAGTTCACACAATAAAAGTGTTACATGTGCAAGCCTAGGAGTTCCCAGGATTGTGAACGCCGCCTCATTCTGCATCAACTGCAGCCTTCAAATGTTCTTAAAAGGGTAACCCCATGTAGAGCATGTTGCAGTTATCCAATTGAGATATGACTAGGCATGAGTGATCATGTGCATGTGCAAAACTTTACAATCCAACTGGTGCACAACATGAAGTTGAGCAAAGGCCATCCTAGCTATGACTGCCACCTACTTTTAAGCAGTAGTTCTGAGCCCAGGAGGATGCCCAAGATGCACAACAGATTTGTCTAGGGAGTGCAACCCCATCTAGAGTTAATTATGATAAACAATTGATTAATCTGTCTTGCCACGTTAAATGAATCACTGCAGTTGTTAGTAACAGTTGTTAAGTGAATCTGACTTCCCCATTGACTTTTAGATTATGCTTTCAAAATTTAGGATTCTTTTTTTCCTAAAATGTTTTTAAAAGTGTTGTATGTTAAAGTCTTCGTTACAATCACATTATTTTAACATTAAGTTTATATTCTTGTTTTAAGGTAATTTGCAAACTTGCAGGTTCTGTAATGTTTTCTGTACGCTAGCGGTGTTTTTTCAAAAAATGCTTGAAAATAGGAAAATTTACAGACTTATTGTCTGTAACTTGAATAGCATATTGAGAACTGGAGAGATCTGCTTTTTAACTAGCTAGTCATTCCTCCATTATCAGCTAAGAAAACTGTTCACATACATATGAGTCATTAGGATATGGAAAAAGTCTCTGCCTTAGGAAATAAATTCTAAAGGAGGAAAGCAAACCAGTTGTTACAATTTTTGTAACCTTATTCTGCCTCCTTTCAATGAATTTTTGTATATTGGAGGAATCATGCTTTCTGTGAGATGAGGCAGCCAAAAACTTGACAATTCAATATCTTAATTATTATAGTACTTTGTCTGTTTATTTATTTGTATTATTGGTTTGATGACTAGGCTATCTCCCAACACTATGGTGACACCACACAAGAAAAGCATGCTGGGGAATGGAAACTATGATGTGAATGTCATCATGGCAGCTCTTCAGACCAAAGGTTATGAAGCGGTTTGGTGGGATAAGCGCAGGTAAAGTAATCCAGAGTATAAATGTATTGCCATTAGGGATGGCTGATTTGAAAGGATGTAAGAATTTACTTTTTCCTTCTTTCCTTGTTCAGGGATGTTAATGTAATTGCCCTTTCCAATGTCATGGGTTTCATAATGAATCTGCCCTCAAGCCTCTGCTGGGGTCCACTGAAACTCCCTCTTAAACGGCAACATTGGATATGTGTCCGGGAAGTGGGAGGAACTTACTATAATCTTGATTCCAAACTAAAGGTTCCTGAATGGATTGGTGGTGAAAGTGAACTCAGGTAGGTTGTCTTTGTTAATCTGAGACTTGAGTGCTCTCATCTGCACACACTGAATTTATTATCTGAATAACATTGTTTGGCTTTAGGCAATGGAATCTCCCTTCCCTCTCTCCACTAACCCCTCCAAATTAATCAAATGTTCCAACAAAGATAATTGAAATTGTCTCACTTTGGATTCTGTGCTTGTATCTTTACATGTCAAAATAATAAAACAGTTACATTTTTATGTAACTATTTTCACTGCTTATGGCAGATAAATTTTAAACTGAGATACTCAGTATTTGGAAACAATATCAGTTGCCGAATTTGGTGGATTACATTTGAATTAAACAAAATTTGTTCAACTCACTAAATTATCTAATGCCAAGATCAAGCCACTAGCAGCAGTTAGATTTTAGCCAAGTTAACACAGAGAGGTACGAGTTGCTTTGGGTTTCAGCAGATCCAAACCACAGGTTTGCTATTTTTCATGTGTTTAAAATAGGTTGTTCTCAGGACTATGGAAGGAAATAGCCCTTCGGAAAATATTTCTTTCAAGTAGCAGCTGCTGAATCCAATAAAGATACAACCGCACTGCATGAAGAGCATGCCCTGTTCTTCATACATTAATTAGACTTCCTTGATTATTAGAAATCAACGAAGAAATATTTTTTTGATTGTTAGTTTGTGGCTTCTTCCAATAGCATATGCAATGTGTATTTTTATAGTGACACTTTATAAAACTAAACAGAGCAGCATAGCTTTATGCTTGGTTAGTCATAGACTCAACAATGTAAGCAAGCTATTTTTGAGGTAAAATGCAGCTGTATTTGGTAATCTGGCTAAAAAACCACAATACCATATATCATATTGCAACTCTTGAATTCTTAAATTTCACTATAGAAAATTAAGAGCACAAACTTACCAATTGGCAGGAGTCCTATTCTTATATTTAAAATAGTTCTCGATTTCTGAATATATAATTTAGTGATCTCTTCCATTACCACTTTATTCCATTGACTAGCTCCAGTAAATCCAACAGAGATGTTATGTATGGTATCTATGCCTCATTTCATTGATTGCTACACTTTCTCCAAGTCTCTAAAGCTGGAGAACATAATAAAAGAACAAGTGGTAGGAGAGTGGAACTTTTCAGAATAGTTTGCATATTCCTAACATTCCGCTGTTTACAAAAATTCCAAAATATATTTATTTTATTTGTGCCTTTTTGTGTTTTCTTTTTATTTCTGCAGGAAGTTTTTAAGAAACCAGCTGCAAGGAAAGAACTGTGAACTTCTGCTGGTAGTACCTGAGGAGGTAGAAGTACATCAAAGTTGGAGAGTTGATGCATGACCTGCAAAATATCTTATCTTTGCACTACAGTACTGGTCCTTCTCCCTTCCAACTTCTAATGTCCTGTGATGTGGATAATGAGCACTATACTCTCCCCAGGAACTTTCCATTATGAAGGTGCAATAAGGCAGTCACAAAGTACTGTCAGGGCCAAACCAGATTATTGAAGCCGGACTAAGGGGAAGAGGTAGAAGCCAGTTTTGCATTCTTTCATTATAATGCATAATGAATTAGAAATGGGGTATTGGAATCATCTCCATTAAATTCTGATTCACTTTCTTACCCACCATCCTAAAATACTTTATATTGAATTGTACACTACTGTCTCTAGGAGTCTCTATAGGTGGTTTGTCTCTCCTTTCGGAGAGGTTTGAGGCCAGGCATGTTCCTTTAATATCTATGATTCCCTTCTCTACCAAACTTAAGTTGAAGAAACTTGCAAACGGTATGGGTCTCTCAGGAAATTTTAGATACTCTTAGCAATGGCATGGTGCTTGTGGATTCCCTATTTAAATAGCATTTGTGCCAACAGTTCGGGGACATATTGACAAAACGGGACCATAATTCTGGAACTCCTATTGGCATTTGGGGCTTTTCTTTGTCATACTTGGCATTTTTTGATTTGAGAATGAGAGTGTGAATAATTTGGGAAGATAATTGATGCTTATTTTTCAAAAACCTCAAATATTTTTGGTTAGGTGGGTCAGGTAGAGCCTCTTTTTATTTATCTTGTTTGTCCTGTAATTCAGGGAAATAATTCACTGAGCAGGGAATATATCAACAGACTTCTTAAGGATGAAATCATGGAAATTATAGCCAAGTTTTTGTAAGGTAGAACATTGTTGAAAGGGCAAATGTGAGGAACAAATCCAAGGATTAGAGCTTTGTTCCTATTTCAACTGATAATAGCCGAGGTTAAAAAGTTTCTAGGGAAGTTTGATGCGGGTAGATGAAGACTATTTAAAGCAGGTAAACTGAGACATTCTTCCATTCCATCTGGCAGGAAATCATCTCTTTCCCACTAAATTAATAAGAGCTGAAGACTGGCAGGAACCTTATTAGTTTTCCCTTTCACTTCATCTAAGTGTGCCTCATCTGTTCTTGTCCGTTTACCTTGTTGCATTTTTCATTAAGTGTCATTTACATTAGAACTGATATATCAAGAGTAGGACCTGTTTCCAGCATCCTCCTGATAAAGGAAGGGCAAAAGTAACTCTTGTGACTGTAAAGGATGCCTTTTGTTTTCTACTTTGAGTAAAAGCAAGATAGACACCTTTCAATTTTGTACTTGAACTCTCCTTTTAATCAAATACTTTGAGGATGACAATGAGATCAAGACGAATCTTGGTTATTGATGCCTGGATAATTTGCAGCCATATACTGGGAAAGTGAACTGATTCTTCTCTGCATGTACTACAGTCCAAACAGAATACTTCTAGTTTAATAGAAGCTCTCTTTTCTTCTGGACTATACATTCCAGTGGTAAAACCAGCTGACATTTTTACACATATATTTTTCATAAGCAGAACATTAGGCCTGAAGTTCTGCTTCTGACTTGAAGCCATTTTTCGTGAATTTTTAAAATATCAGCAGTAAAGACTATGCTGACTAAAACAGCACTTTGGAGAGACCCTGTTTGCATGGAAGCCAATGGACCAGTGCATAATATACAATATCTTTTAAAAAGTAAAGCTATTTCTTTCTTCTCGGTATATTGATGTCATTGTTCTGGCCGTAGGGAAAGTGGTGTGATTCAGCAGCTCAGGAAAAGGGAACATGTAATCATACACACATTCAGAACCAGAATTATGGCATGAGGAGAATAATCAGCCCAGTCCAATTGCTTGGGAATAGAAAAGCCCATGATTGTTTTCTTGCTTGTTTGGTTTTGTTATAGCTTTGTCTTGGGTTTGTTTACAGAGATGTATTTTGTTTAACCAAATATTAAAAATGAGAAAACCTTTCCCAATGTCCTGATACTTGTGTGGAAATTGAGCTGTTCCGTTTGTAAAAGTGGAAAAATTGTACATCTCATAAATCAACTAGAACTTTCCTCATCGGTCTTTAAGATTTTCAAAGAAAAGTTCAAAAGCATAGATTATTTTATAACTCTGAAATTGGCCTAATAAAGTTATTGCCTTATTAAGGATTGGAGACTTTATTCCCCCCTCCATGGCCAGCTCAACTATCTTAATTTTTTTTTAAAGGTATTGATTCATAGTTAGACTTGAAACTCTGCTAGAAGCCTTTTAATACCCAGCTTGAAAATGTGGCTCAACAGAGAAAACAACTGCTCATCTGGTCAACTTTTTATCGTAACATGCAATTAAGCAGAAACTGTATAGCCAGTAAGCTGAAAGAAAACATGCCATGATTGCACTCAAACTATTTAATACAAAAGGGCTGTAGGCGGACTTCAGTATCAATAGAGATGCAGCAAATTGGTGAAAATGACTTATCTAAGGTTCCCTCAGCATTGAAACAACATCTAACTCAAATAGCTCACTTGGTGAAATTTAGTATGTATCAGACTGTTCCACTGTACTTGTAGCATGTATACTTCAGTTTTTGCTGTTTCTACTCTAAAATCCATCTTCAGTATATCAGGAGAGAAACACAGGACTTACATAGACAAACATTGCTAACTAAATTTGGCCATGAATCTGGCATGTCCTGAGGCGGTTTCCTGGAAATAAGGATATCAAAATAAAAGCTTCCAAAGTCCTTGTTAATTGCTTTATCAACTGAGGGAAGGAATAAAAAAATCATGATTGCCTAAGGATTAAAGAAGAGGTCAATGTCATAAAATACATATTGGGGTATGCATCATGAACAGATGTCCAAGAAAAAAACAACAACTTCCTGCCTAATAAACAATTTCAGTATTTTCTTCCATAATATGGCTCCAGTGATTTGATTAAATCTTGCCAGGAAGAGAAGGCAGAGCACTTGACATTCCCCCAGAAAGTCCGGTATTTGGTCCTAATAAAATCTGTAAGAAATGAGAACATGTCAAAATGATTGAAATACCAAAGTAACATTCAAATTTCTGTAACTTATTTAAGAAGAATTTCTATTTCAAATGTCATAAATCCAACAATTACCTTGCATCAGTTTTACCCATAAAGAATACAAATGTAGCATTTTTTGTTTGTAGTCTGTCATTACAAAAATATAGTTCTTGGTTCATATGATTATCACATTTACTGTATATGAAACATTTGTAAATGCACTCATGTTTTTGACCCTGCAATGTGCAAATGCCTTAGTGTGCCAAATTTTAAAATTCTGGTTAAATATGAGACCTGGAAAGTTTTGTTCTGACAAAAATTCATTTAAATCTGGTGTCCTTAGAAAGTGCCCATTATTGTTCCAGCTCCTATTTTATCAGATTGGCTTTATTTTTTTTATTTTAAATATGTAAATAATTGTGTTAATATTTTCAAGGTTGGTGTATAAATCCAAGTAATTATAATACTCCAGCTGGAGAGGGAAATTAACAATCAAAAATAAGTTTACTCATCCCTGTAAGAAAGCAATGTGTTTACAAAAATGATACGATGAAATAACATTTTTATTATGTAAAAAAGCGCTGTCAGATATTCCAAGGACTTGTTTTTCTGAAAGCACTTAACAATGGAATATTACAGCTGTCATACCAATCATCATAAACTGTGCTCCTTGCAGCTGAGAATTATGGCCACCAGTATAAAGGCTAAGATAACCATCACATCCACAAATAACTGGAACGATAGACATCACTTTGATAAAAATGTGAAGGTGCATATTTATTAATGTGAATTACTAGACTAATTAGGCTACATTGTTGATATTGCTATTATGAGTAAATATTTTAAAGGGATGATGAATATATACATATATGCACAGTGCATATATTTTCTTTTAGTCAGTTTTGACTTGTATCAATTACATGGATAAAACCATTCAATTTTCTTGGTAATTGTTTCAAAAGTGGTGGTGAGCTAACAGAGCTAAAAGGCTGCAGTCTTAATTTTTTTGGTGTCCCAACACTGCCAGCACTGTAAGGACTCTAGAACACTAGTCTTCAGTCATTAAATCTGGAAGCTTATCACTATTTGATGGATGCCAGCCATGAAAATCTGCAGTAACATATTTTTAGCAACAGTTCGCTATTTCCTTTTTCTTATGGTTGAGAGAGCAATTGATCCAAGGTCACTAGCTGAATTTCGTATCAAAGGTAGGATTAGCTTCTGGTCCAATGCATTTATTTAACTATAACACTACAACCAAGTCATGGTAAAACAGATATGTATACAAAACTTTCACTTTATCTTATGCTTTCCAAATACAGTGGTTCAGACTTCCAAGACAATACTATACACTGAATGAAAAACTGGAAAAGACTAGTATAGAAGCTGAATTACAGATGAAAAACTACATTAAATAAAATGTAGCTTTCCAATGTGTGTCTTTATAAATTCTTGATAGGTTGGAGAATGAAAGATATATGAAGTTCACAGGCAAAAGGAAGGTTAGAGTCATTAAATTAGAGTTACAGGAGACAGCATTTACCTGTCGTTGTTGCAACTGCTGCTGCTGTTCCATTTGCAGTTTCTCAGTTTCAAAAACAACAGGAAGAACTAGGATCATGAAAGAAGTGGTCCCAATCCATAAAGCTGCCCTTGAGAATCTTTGGGAAAATGGGAGAAACCAGAAGTATATTCTGACTTTTGCTGAGATGGAAAGCAGCTACTCTACAGATCTTAGTTGTATGAAAACTACCCATTTCCCATTGAAAGATTCATATACAAACTACATATTCAAAACAATCTGTAAAACCATCTTTTAAAATTATCCATATGCCATTCAGACCTATCATAAAGCATAAAGATATATTAATTTCATCCAATCTTTAATCTTATATATAATTAAAACTAATGTTTTCATATTGTAAACTATTTAAAAAATTAAATTCTTACAGTTTATGGAACAAGTTGTGACCATAAGATTGGTACTTTTTAATAGGAATGAACAGCACTTAGGATTTGATTTCCAAAAGGTACTTCAAGTGCATAGCAGCATGTGCATAAAACATGTCTGCAATGTTTTAAAAGCAGCAATATCCTTTTTTATGGGATTGCATAACTGTCCTCCATAGATGTTTCATGATCACAGGAAAGGGAGCAGCTACTTTAAGGCACTGTAAACAGATTCATTTATGTTTTGACACATTTTTTGAAGATTGAATGCAAAGTGTTGTACGCTCCTGCTTTTCAAACAATATAGCAGCATTTTTATTTTATTTTAATCTGCAATCTAGCCACCAAATGTTATAGGATATCTTTCCTAAAAAGAACCAGGGGATAAAATCCAAGTTGAATAAAAAAGCTGTTATAAGTGAGAGAGACTTGTCTAAGAGAGAGAAATACAGGAAATAGCTGTGGTTTAATAGGTGACTTCAATGTTCTATATGTAGAACCCACTCCTCCATTTCCCCCTCCCCGCCACAACCATCATCCCATGAGTTATCCTGGGCTCCTTTAGTCATACTATTGAATTTCAGCAAGATTGGAAAAGCTGTAATATATAGTTGCCTTATTACCCAAAAATATTTGATAAGTGTTATTTCATTACATTCAGGTAAAAAAAGCATTCTCAAACAAAATTTTGGGGAGGCATATCTAGAAATTGTAACTATAATTTATCATAGTGGTATTTGGCTTGTTTATTTTTAATTATATAGCTTTATATAAAATACATGAATATTTGTGTTTAATTTTAATTACGTATTAAAAACAAATACTTCAATATATTTAATAATGAACCTTTATTGACTAGAATATTAATAAATATGCCTATGCTGCAGATAATCACATAATTTACTACAATGTGCGCTGTTCTAAATCCATCTCTCCACCACAGTTTCAGTGACACTAGCATCTCAATCATAATTATCAATCAAGGTTCTCTGGGATCTCGTCAGCTTTTGATACCATCAACAATGTATCTTTTTATGCATCAGCTTCAAGAGACTCCTTAAGCAGACTCAATCCTTATTTTGTTTGCATTTTGTTACTTTATTTGTATCCTGACTTTATTTTTCACACATAATTCAAGGCAATGAACATATCCAACACACCTCCTGCTTTCTATTTACCCCACAATAACAACCCTGTGAGCTGGGCTTGGTTGAAAGAGTGATTGCCCAAAGTCACTCAGCTGGCTTTCATGGATTAAGATGGGGCTTCAGTTTACGGTCTGATGTTTTCTAGTCAGGTATCTTAACCAATAGACCAACTGTGATTAGGACATAGGAATGATCTGCTATGTTACATGCTGGAAGTTGAAATAAAGTTTTATTATTAGCTTCATCTGAACTACTTAAATGGAACAAATTCCAGTCACATAATGAAAAAAAGTCTCTCCAGCCAACTGTGATACAACAGGTAGTCCTCAACTTAGGACCACAGTTGAGCCCAAAATGTATGTTGCTAAGTGAGAAATTTGTTAAGTTAATTTTGCCCCATTTTATGAGTTTTCTTGCCCAATTTGTTAAGCAAACCACTGCAGCTGTTAGATTAGTAACACAGTTATTAAATGAATCTGGTTTCCCCATTGACTTCGCTTGTCAAAAGCTCGCAAAAGGTGATCACGTGACCCCCCAGGACACTGCAACCATCATTAATGTGAGTCAGTTGTCAAGTATCCAAATGTAAGGTACATTGACCATGAAGAGGCTGCAACAGTCATGTGACTAAAAGTCACCTTTTTCAGTGCCATTGTAACTTCAACCCATCATTAAGCGAACTCTTGTAAGTCCAGGAGTACCTCCTGCTTATGAAACAGATTCTGGTGTCCCATCCCTTTTTTTTTTTGCTAACAACTACATACAACAGTGAAACAGTAGTAGGTGATTAAACCACTTAGAAAACCATCTCAGCATCTTTGGATTGCGGAGTAGGCTCTTCTCCCCCCCCCCCACACACACTTTTCCATTTCCTTCTCTCACCTGTACATTTTCTGAGCCACAGAAAGGGATACGTCGAAAGTAGCTCCAGCTGCCGATCGAAGGCTTTCTGGAAACATCTCTGTGAGACCCCAAAGTCTCTCAGCCAGGGTCTCATCCAGCTGCAACCAGGCGAGAAAAAAACGGAAACTAGGAGCCTGCCTCATCCTCCAGCCTGCTCCCACCCCCACCCCCTCAACCGGGAGCTGAAGACCCTGTGGACGACTATTCATGCACACACACCCCCACCACCACCACCACCACCAAGGAGACCCTCTCCCAAAGCCTCCACCGGCCCTCACAAAAACACGCTCCAACTGACCTCGTGGGGCCCCGGCACGCTCTGCCCCGCCTCCAGGAGAGGTCAAGTCTCGCACGGCTTATGCCAAGGAGCTCGGCGGCAAAACCGACCCGCGTCTTACCTCATCGTCTTCCTCTTCTGTATCCTCTTCCAGCTCCTCCGTCTTGCCGGCGCTTCCCTTGACTGGCAGCAGGTCTTCGGGCGACAGCGGCGTCGTCGAGGCGGCCATGGCTGCAACTGAGGAGAGAATGACCAACGAGGTGCTTCCCGCAGCGGCTAGACCGTTACCGGAAGTCAAGATCTGGAGGACGAGAGCCCCGCGGCGGCCCTTCTGCGATTGCACAGCGACGCATAGCGCACGGGAAGAACAAGCGAAGGTAGCGTTGAAGGCCAGCGTTTCTCAAGCAGGGTAACTTTTAAGAGGCGTGGATTCCTCTTCAAAGTTAACCGAGGTTAAAAAATAGTAGCCTAGACCAGGGGTGGGCAAACTTGGCCATTTTGTGACTTGTGGACTTCAACTCCCAGAATCCCTCAGCCAGCTTTTGCTCTCTCAGCAAGCTTTTGCTGGCTGAGGGATTCTGGGAGTTAAAGTCCACAAGTCACAAAATGACCAAGTTTGCCCACCCCTGCTCTAGAACCAGGATAAAGACAACCTTGCTAAGTCTAAATAAGTAGCTCAAATAAATGAAATGAATTAAGACAAGAAATAAAATTTAAATTCTACATTTAGACTGAAAGGATCCTGTGCACAAATACGGAAGGACAAAGTTCTTGAATGGAAGAAAGAATGAGACTTTCCTCCTCTTAGGGGCCTTACTTGAAGATGATTTCTTCTATTATATAAAATCTGCCACTTTTATCACTGTTGTGTAGAGGGGAAGAAATCATGGCTAATCCAACCATTTCTCTTCCCAATAGCCTTCCCAATAGGAACAGAGTTCTGATATTGCTTAAAGAGACCATCTGATTAGTGGAGAAAGGATGGAGTGAGGAAGTGACAGAATAGCTGTGTTTGTCTTTCTTTCATTTGTTATGGAACTATTGCAATGGCTGCTGCTTAGTGATAATTGAGGAAAATTCTAAGGCAGCTGTCACATAGCAACAGAACATCCCTTTTTCTTTGGTACCTAGTTTACAGGATCAGAGTTCACTTCCTGGGTGGATGAGAGGAAGGAGGGAGGTGAAGATTGAGGGAGTCTTATTTGCTTCTTCCTTGCTTATGGTGTGTAGAGTTTTGATTAAGGCTGAAAATGAAAAAGATTCCAGATAGTCATAATAGCTGAGGTGTGGTTTAACTTTCTTTTCTAATATCTTTTCTCTCAGAGAAAAGAGAAACTCATGAATTTGCTTTTGGAGAGGATTTGAAATCCTCAAAGGGGCGGACTCACACAAAGAAACAAATCCTGGTGCTCTTCATGCGTTCATTTGGACCAGTGGCACAGTAAGTAGGAGCAACATTTGGGAAGCACTTTCTTTATTGTTTTGGAAAGTTTGGGGAGATGTTGAATCCTTCAAATGTTTTTGGAGTTATAAAGACCACAAAATTACTCATGGAAAGAAGCAAGTAGTCAATATGCAATAGTTTTTCCTTTTTTGTGCTTGATTTCATTTGGTGTAGTAGCAGGGGAAAGTTCAAGTCCAAGGCCCTTCCTCTGTGAAGGTCTTCAGGACACAGTGAGCTGTTATAGTTAAGGGAAACATTGCAAAGATCACATCAGTTAAATCCTTTCTTGGACTGAGAAACTGTTCTATTGATCACTCATGCCTTTCATCAGTTCACTTTTGGACTTCTGCAATGTAGTTTAGACAGAGGTGTTTATGAGGACCACAAGTTAGTATAAAATGTATCAGGCCAAATAATTATAGTGTTACCAGGTGCAGTTCAAAGTGCTGTTTACCGATTATAAAACTCTAATGGCTGGGGGATTAAATCTGAGGGATCACTTTTCTCCAGTTATATCTGCTTTTTATTAGATCTCATAGAGTTGGCATGTTCCAAGTCCCACCAATCACTGTCATTTTCTGAGACCTTAGACCAGGGTTGGGCAATTATGGCTCCTTCATGACTTGTGGACTTCAACTCCCAGAATTCCTGAGCAAGCATGGCTTGCTCAGGAATTCTGGGAGTTGAAGTCCACGAGTCATGAAGGAGCCATAATTGACCACCCCTGCCTTAGACACATGATTTTTCCATGGTCATCCCTGCATTCCCTGAGAAGTAGTACAGTAGAGTATAAAGGAAATGGACAGGGGAAGAGCTTCTATGCCAATGAAACAATCATGAAAAAGACCTGAATCCAGGGTAAAATGTAATATATGCCGCAGATAAGCCCCTCACACAAAGATAAAGGAAGGAAACGGAGCAAATTCATACTTGCAAGATTCAGTTATTATAGGTTCACATTAAAAGTAGACTTGGTCTGTGTGGCATTGATTTCCTACTATTATCTATGTTATTGGGTCCACAGAGGTCCATACAGCCCCAACTCTGGTACGTTAATGGGCCTTTAAAATGTGGGGTTTCATCACATGCCAGTGCAGGTATTTTATAAGATTATATTAATATCATTTTTCATAGTTTCATCTCTTGGTGTTTATTGTGTTTTCTATCTTGATGTCATTAATACAGTATATTGTGCTTGTCATTGGTTTCTGTTAAACCTTTATTCTATGCTTTCAATGTATTATGTTAGCTATACTTATTCTGGTGACTGAGGCAGTATAAAATTATATATATATAATAGCAAAAAGACTCTGAAACTTACACGGGAAAAGACCCGAAAAGACCTAGACCTGCATACCTACACCTGTGAAAATCTA
>JAEANM010016042.1:0-13409 GCA_017656035.1 Myanophis thanlyinensis
TCCTTATGATTTATATTGATTATTGTCTCCTAGTATGATTTGACTGCTTATTTGTACTCCATGACTATCATTAAGTGCTGTACCTTATGATTCCTGATGAATGTACCATTTCCTTTAATGTACACTGAGAACATATGCACTTGAAGACAAATTCCTTGTGTGTCCAATCACACTTGGCCAATAAAGAATTCTATTCTATTCTATTCTATTCTATTCTATTCTTTCAAAAGTGACTCTAGGAGATACACATGGGTTAAAAGAACAACAATAGTTTAACTAGCACCTTGTTTGTGTAGCTGTTGTCTAGCATGAACTCAAATGATCAAAATAATCCAGTTCTACTCACATTTTAGACACAATCACATATTTTACATTTGTTTCTTTGAGAGTGTTTACCTCATAAACATCATAGAGGTCTTTAAAAAAGGTGCCAGAAAGGATTCTCATGATCACAGATGTCTCAAGAGGTGAAGACCAACCTTATGGGCCTTCACTAGCTTTGGTGTTCCAGCACCAAAGACGTAAGCCACCTTCACAATGCCTAACTTTTATCAGTAAATTTGAATGACAATGGCATCACTTACATATTATCAGTCTTCTTCTGTCCTTAAAGTAAAATAATAACCATCATCAATGAAGGAAAATAGTGAGATAAAACAGATTGTAAGAGATGCTCTATATTAAAATTAGTAAATTATCTATCCTGGGTTACATAGTTGTGATTTTACAGAGACTACAGAGATCTTTTATAAACTACTGTTTGAGAATCCATTTCCTGGAGCACTCAAAACCCCAAACTGGAACCTTTCGCAACAAATCAGGGAAGTTTAAACCACCAGCAACCCATCAATTCTTAACTGAAAAGCATTATGTAAATTAAATTGTCTCTTCTTTGAACTTCAGGCTTCCTGGATCATGTTTAAATTGAAACCCATTACCACTTATCATGTACCCATCGTGGGAACTGTTTTCAATACAGGTGAGATTACCTGTTTCACAAAAATAACTGTCTTTTAAAAATTCCCCTGAAGTTTCTTAATTAAAACAGCTTAATTTAATAATAATAATAATCTTTAAATAGTTGCTTTTCCTTTATAGACTTAGAATGCCTTGTAAAGAGATCACTAGAGATCTTCCATTTATCGCCATTATAGAGAAATACTCAGTGTTGCCTTTTAAAAATTGTTAGCTACAGAGATGGGTACTGAATAGAATATGATTAAAGAAAACTATCAGAAAATCATCCTGGAAGTCAATGGAATGAGAGAACTGTGAAATCTAATTCAGTTCCACAGACTTCACGTGCTGCTGTGATTTGCCAGAGAGCTCCAAGAAGCCTTAACAACACTGCCAAAGTTTATGGAACTAAATGGTTTCACAACGACCCAAGCTCTATAGCACCATTGTGAGCTGATGACAGAAAATTAAGTATTCCTTCTACCTAGAAAGCCTTTCTGTATAAGATCTTTGAAAAGATATCTGCTGGTCTCATGTTTGGTCCCACATCTTTTGAATCTGCTCTAATCTTCCTTTGCCATAATCTGCTTTCCTTTCATGGATGCTTTGGGTTTAAAATGATGGGGTGGTAGTAGTACCAAATATCACTCTTAACTGATTTCTTGTGTGAACTGGGATAAATTCTCATTTATGTTCTTCTGCAGTGTTTAAGAGGCCTTAGGATCTGCAAAATGCAAAACAAAACATTATTATCTAGTGATTTTTGGTTTACACTACACGCTTCCAACTTTACCAGGCACTAATTTGTGTCTCCCAAGAAGGAATAGCACAATTTAAAACTTTATAAAACCTTTGACTTTATCTGTAACATATGATACTATAATATATAATATGTAACATATAATACTATAATAATATTACAACATCTTCAATAACCATCATTTTACAAACACTGCAATTAGTAAACACAATAGCTAGGTTTTATTCTAAAAAAAACACTGAAGAGAATAACTGTTAGGCCAAAAGGATCGCCTCTATACAGGTTTTAATTTTATCCTTTTAATTTCAGGAATGTAGGATTATCAGGTTAAAGACAAGAAAATTTAACTACAGCAGGGTAACTCTGTTGTATGATTCCATCAATATTCTTAAATGAGGCTATAGTCAAACACAAATATTGATCTTTAATCCTGAATACTGAAGCAGTGTACTGCTCTGATGGAACTAAATGATATATTTAATCTCTCCAACAATTTCCAATACTGCTTATTGATAATATAAAAAGATAAAAAAAAATTTGAATTAAGTTCAGCCCCTGGATACTTCATAGGCTCATTCATGTAGCTGTGTTGCAAAGGAGATTACTACCAGTATGTTACATTTTTATTATGAATGAAATGGGCAATTATTTATTAAAGCACGGCCTATTGGTATTCATTGCATACATTATTTCTAACACCAGCAAATTTATTGTTTTTTTTTAAATATTTTGATAAGAACTGACAACAAATATTGTTTTTAAAATATTTTGATAAATATTTGATAAGATCTTACAGTTTCAAGTTTTTGTTATACAACTTTAATGCCAAATTAATGAAAACCTTCTAAATTCATTCTGTAGAGTGTATCTCAAAGTCTGTATAGTTTTTTTCCCTAGCATGTAGCAACCTTTAATGAATGGCACCTGATCAATAATGCAGACCCTGACATATGAGAATAAATATAAAGGCCTTCCATATTAGTTCTGACTGTGGAAAATGTCAGAAGCATTTATCATGAATCCAGATTGATGCCCCACAGCTGCTTTCCACAAAGACTTTAAATCTAACTTTGTGGAATCCTGCAAATGGGTTGTTGTGTCTTTCGTAATTAGCTTTTCTTCAAGACTGAAACACAAAATAAGATTGGATGGAGAGTGCAAGTGATGGCAATTATCAAAGCTTTGTTAAAAAGAAGTTAGCCATCACGGCACTTCATTTTTCAACTGCTTTTTTTTAAAACTTGGGCAGTTATTTTGATTTCCAGGTGTGCTTTAAAATAATTGCCTTTTGTAACTCTATGTAGCCTAGAAGCATGAGCTGAATCAGTTTGCAAACTTCATTTATAGTGGTAATTCAACACCACAGATTAACAACTCAATTGAGCAAACAATTGTAAACCAAAGAAATTTTTGTTGTTTTAATGCCCAGCCATACAAGTGAAAGGTCCTCCTGTACACTGAAAACCTATATTAAATGCTTTTTAAGAGCAAACAGAAGACCAGAAGCCAATTCTTTTTTTTTTTGAACCACAAACTGACTGTTAAGTTTCAATACAAAATAAAAAAAATGTTTAAGACAGCATGGAACATTTAATCCCTGACATATAAATATGCAGGGTAGCAGCAGTTATGGTGGAGAATTTGTTTCTAGTTCTGTTGTAGAAAGAGATTGTGAAGTTACACTGTGAAAAGGCTCTACAGCAATGATGGTGAACTTTTTAGGGACTGAGTGCCCAAACCGCAAGGTGTGCATGTGCATGTGTATGCCTGCATGCGCGTACACGCATGCATGCGCACACACCAGAAACCTATACACTAGCTGGCCAGCATGCACCGGAAACGTGAACACCAGTTGGCTGGCAGGAGGATGTGCATCACTTCTGTTTCCCTGCAAATGACGGCGAGAAACACAATGGAGAAACGCAATGGAGCTGAGCTGGGGTGATGGTGCGTGTGCCCATAGAGAGGGCTCTGAGTGCCACCTCTGGCACCACTGCTCTAGAGTCTCTAGACTGCTTTTGGATGTAATGATTTTGAACCAGATGGCTGAATGTTCTGTTCACAAATTATTTCTCTATCTTGACTGTCTTTGTTCATAGTGATTGAGCTCTACATTTCCCATCCCATTTCAGTGGATGATCACTTAACCATGCTTTAAAGTATGTATGCAACCCTATTCCTAACAACAGAAACAAGAGTCTTGTAACATTCTGAAATTGCAGTACCCTTAGCTCTTCAGTGAAAATTTTAGCAATTCTCTTTGGACAAAAGAGTAATATTTTTTTCAATTGAGTCTTCCTTTAATCTACTTAGAGAATCATACAGTTGAAGTGGATTATATTGCTCATAAAGTCCAGATCCCTGATCAATGCAGTAATCAAAATAAAAGCATCCTCAATAGATAGATATCTATCCTCCGCCTGAGAACAGTTAGTGAAAGGGACTCCACAATTTTCTGTTCTTACTGTTTTTCCTTAAAGTTTTTCCTAATATTCAAATAGAATATGGCTGCTTGTAACTTATGCCTACATTAGGGAACAAGCGAAAGCAGGCCGTGGCCACCATGGTTATTTATCTGGTGTTCATCCCTTCTTATCTAGGTTCTGGAAAGAATGTGTTCTAGTCCATTTCCTTAGCTTTTTTATTTTGTATATTTGTATGATTTATCTCTATGGGTCTATTGATGGATGATTTGTTTGAATGCCATGTTTTTGGATTTTGCTTGGTCTAGTATGCTTGCCATTTCTTAGTTGAAACTTCAGTTGAGTATGTCCATGTGTTGTGAGACTAAGGAGTTTTTATCACATCTTCTGACTGTTAGTTGGCGATCATGGATGTGCTCTGCTTGTCTTCTGCCTGTCTTGTCCTACATAGTGGCTGTTACATTTCTTAGATTGTGGGTAGTAGATGACTCTTGTTTTTCTTCTTCTTCAGCTTTTGATCTTTTGATTTACTAGGATGTTGTTTTTTTGGGGGGGGGGCTTTAGTTGGTTTGTGTGCTATGGTGATGTTGTATAGTTGTAATAAGTTACAACTATCAAGCAGAAAACAATATCCTAATCAAGAAATTACCAAGTAGAAAACCCCCACCCCTACCAACACTGGCTGGGCAAGCTATTGTATATATACAAGGAGCAAATCCCACACATGTTGATAAAGTTACCTAGCTGAGTAATGAAATGTCTGCAAGCAAAGAACCAAGCTCAGAGAGTACCAAGGACCCCAAAATTACACCATTACATTTTCCTCAATGTTTCTGCTATCCCTTCTTGTCCATCTAATTATTTCTTATTGGCTAATATCACATCAAGAATAGCTGATTGTCTTTTACCCTCCTATATCTGAAGAAGTAACATCCTACTTTTCAGTTTACAAAAATTAAGGGGGGAAAAACCTTTTAGCCTTACAGGCTGGAAGGTATGAAACCGAAGTAAAATATATGATGGATATGCTGAAAAAAAATATCAGGTTTAATTCTAAAGAGCTCTGCCGATAATTTTTGAATTAAATTTAATTAGTGGATCAGCCCCCTGGGGAAAAAAAGCAAAATTGGTAGGATGGAAATAGCAACAGCAGCACGACAAAAAGCAACAGAAAGTTTCTGCTTCCTCTCTCTCTAGGGGACTCTGCCCAGCTGATCTGCTCTCTCCTTGGCATGGCATGATGAAAGATATCTATAAGTTACTTCTCCATTCAATAGTCACATTTTTAACAGATAAGTGGAAGGAGGGCAGGAGAAACTCCTAAGATAAAGAAAATAGCCTTCATCTGGTAAAAATTTAAAAAGTGCTTATCTCTTTCATAATATAGTAATACTAAACTATACATCATTTCTTTTATAAACTACAGTAATATTCCAGAAATGCTCTGGTATATAATTCCAATTTTACAATAGTAGGGAGTTTTTAGCATCATTCATTGGCATGTATGGTAAGGCAAATGTACTTAATAATCCTCTTAAATAATGCATATCCACAGGCAAACCATCTTCTGAAATTTATGGGTAATTGCAACCGACCAGACGAATCTAGCCAAGGGGGGGAAAAGTGTGATTTATGTAAAAGCAATTTCCCATTATAAAAAACTTGGAATCTTTCCTAGTAGTTCATCTGGGATTTAGATTTCTTTTTAATTTACATCTGATAGATGAAATCTCAAAGCAGCTAATCTAAATGTCAATTTTAGGATTTGTTCTATAGTTACCACAACCTCTATATAAAATATATCATGGGTCATATGATCAACATGGCCTTTTCTTCACTAGCCCAGGCAATTAGAAGTGACGCTACTATACAAAGTGCACCTAAATAACAGGATTTTTCCAGTCAGATTCCAGTCATTCCATTGTTTTAATAAGCCTAACTCTCTGAGCAAAGACATCAAGCTGCTCTTTTCAGACTGTTGAAGTAAAGCTTCCATTAGGTCTGGCTAGCAACGCCAATCACCTACAGCTCTGATATTTACAATCCTTAATCTTGGCAGGACATATAGTTTCCTATACCTTTCAGGATGAATAGCAGTATTATACAGGAACAAGATATGGTTCAGACCCGAATTTAGAGTCCCAGAAAACAGACCAATTCATCGCTGATTGGTGTTGAGATTCTGTCTTAATCTGGAGTTCAAATCTGTACCTCAATTCCAAAAGCAAATCTTCCAATGACTATCAGTGAAACCAACAAATTACTAGAACTTGCTTGACATAATTGGATGAAATACGAACAAAGAGAATGAGGATGAACACTAACAGCAACATTTCAAATATATGTCCATGGGTCCTTCCTGTCCCTGGCAACTTTCATTATTATTATTTTTTTAAAAAAACCCACTGCTGGTAACTCTTGCATACTTAGGTAGAGATAGAAAAAAAACCAACCATGTCACATTTCAATTTAAATTAAAATTCAGATGAAGCTGTGCTAGAGAAGCATTTACATTTTGAAAAATTATGTCATAAAAAGGGAGGGGTTCTATATTTTTTGCGGGGGGAGGCAGAATGGCAATGGAATGCATACAATATATGTAAGCTTGGCTCCAGGTAAGAAACCTAGTCGTAGAGAGGAAAATCTGACAGTGTGATCATTCTCTTCCATATTACAGGATGGAAAATTACATATGCTGTACTTAAATTGTAGAACCCAACAATTTCATCAAAATGATGAAACAACACTGCAGCAGCATAACACAAGCTTTGCCCCTTTCGTATATGTGTGTGACATCATAACACATGTACAAAAGGAGCAGAATTTGCATCCTGAGGGTGTGTCATTCATAATTTTATCTTCTTGCCCTGTCCTATACCTATGGACATACCTCTGAATATTCATCGTAAATATATATCTGAGTTTAAAAAAAAGGATTATCTGAGAAGAATGATTTCAATGAAAAAAGGGAAAAACTCAATGAAAAAAGATTACACTTTTTGTATTTTTCTATTCATTTGGTGGCAGAAAGAAAACAGGATAATGATTAATAATATATATTGATAATATTGATAATGAAAATAATCAGACTTCGAAGGACCTGAGATTCCAGCATTAACTGAATGTACAATGCTACATCCTCCTAGAACCTATAGCTTTCCATACAACTCACCAAGAACTAATCTTCATCTCATTTCTAAGATATATCCTTTTTCAAAAACATCGTGAGTTGAAAGCTTTTCTGATATAATTTTTTGTAGGTAGGAATTACATGTATAAATTATAAAGTCATGCTGTCATTTTTGGTGGCAAAGCTTTACTACACTTCTCAATCCTTCCAGTATCTAATTTTCTGTCTCAGTTTTGTTTTATGATGCATGTTCTCTTACCTCTATCTAGGACAATAGCAAAAAAAATGCATTACAAAGTATTATACATTTTCCAATGGTCAGTTACCACTTTTGGAGGGAAAATTATGTAGACTTATGTATACAAGTAACAACCAAGCTAACCTTTTTAGTAGAGAACCATGATGCATTTTTCCTTATAACTGTTAGTCAATTTAATACAGATTCCATTTATAAGAGGTTCTTTTCTTGTCCTCGTGATATTTGATAATGGAATAATATATGATTTTATTTTCTAGCATTCATAAAAGTGCCGTAATTCTATCTTATTCAGAGCAAAAAGAAACGCAACAAACTGTTAAAGCCTTGGGTAGTTGATCTATTCCTACCCCTATAACTGATTTGAAGTTCCTTAAATACAAACAGTATATGTGCTCGGTATGTATGTTTGTATGTGTATTCAGCTTGAAATATAAGCCCTTTAGAGCAACACTCTGGCATTTGTTAACTATGAAATAGTAAAAACATTGTCAATGTGAATCAAGTCTTCAAGGACAACAAAGAAAGAGTAATCATTCCCATCTGAAAGCACAGACCTTTTAATATGATTTTTTTTAAAAAAAGAGAACTATAAAGACAAACTGTTTACTGAATGTTTCTAGCATAACATGACTTTTGCCGCAAGCTGACAAGTAAATGTATCCAGATAATTCCACTGCTGTTAAGTTTTTAAAAAATTACAAAACTCTATTTCATTTGTATACTTTTACTTGTGTATTAGTGGAACTATATGAAATCTGTTCCATTCAAACTGCTAATCTAATCATATCGACGGTTATGGATTAGATTAACCATAGTGTATTTTAATGATGCAGGATAGGAATGTACTGTATGTGTCTGAGAGCACAAGAGCGCACACATCAGCGCATATTAGTGCGGGTTCCATGCCAAAAAAACAGACTGCACAATCAAATTCTTTCTTTGAACAAAGTACAAAAAATTTGCCTGTAAATTTTCACTGAAATATCCACTCAATAATATATATAGACTTAATTCACATTAAATTCCACCTAAGAGGTGCCTGAAAAACATAGCAGGCATACCGTCTATAAAGAAAGACATTATTATCTGCCCTTTTGCAGATAGTAATACAGCTAGTAGTAATCCATTTCTGTTTTTACTCTTTATATATTATGAGATTCAAAAGGAAAAAGAATATCTTGCATAGTAATGATCATGAGGCTGCATATATTGCATATGGTAATAACTGTACAGTGTAAATTACCTTAAGACAATCTATTAATCTGAGGATCCATGATACCTTTAAGAACAGTTCTTGTTCATTCCAATTTCTCAAATATGACAGAATATGCTGGTGACACCACATAAGATCTATGAAACTTTAATACATTCATCCTCCTAAGGAATACAAAATTAGAGTTTGTGATGAATGCAATCCTTAGTTAATTTGGGAGATGAACTATTTATTAATAGTACTTGGACTTCTGTTTTATTTTAACTGAGTTTTAATTTACTGGTATTCAGATGTAGTATTGTGCACAATTCTGAATTTGTTTTTTGTAAATTTTTAACAGTGAGAAGAATAAGACAGCTTTGTAAGCCCTCCAAATATAATTTTTAAGGATCAAATATGAATCTTCTAGAATGTTCTTCTGGAATTGGCCACTGAACAACTCAGCCTGTCTAGAAGTATGCAATAATGGGGGATAATGAAAACAGGAACTCTGTTCACACAAGGCCAACAGAAAACAAGTGACCCTTTCCCCCAGTCTATTAAATTCAAATATAGGTGCTAAAGCACATGATCTGAGAAGACTGGGTCTATCAGTTGGACATACTTTTTCTCTTTCTTTCCAAAGAACTAAAAAAATATGACAGCATGATTGTGAAACTGTGAAACTAAAGAATGGTGATATACCTCAGCTTGTTTCTGCCTCTTTTTTACTCTCTCTGTAGCTCTAAGCAATGAAATCTAAAATATGGAGATTTCTCTAGGATTTCACTCTTAATCACTGACATAAAAAGGTACAGTCAACTTTTAGATACATAGTTATTGTGACATAAGAATTGTTCATCACAAGTTAGGTAAACCTTAAAATAAACCAAATTTGAATTTAAATGGATTTTAAAAATTCAGCCATAATGTCTTAGGGTGCCTAGTAATCACTCACTTAAATACGTTACTACAGCATATTTCTTTAATTCAATTTTTGTTTGGTTCAGTATTATGAAACACGATTCTTCAAATCCTAAAATGCCCACATTCAACTTCTATTGCTACCATCCTTTTTCTACTTAGCATGGTATTGGACAAAGGGAGGGTTGTATCTTTTATTACCAATCATCAGTTTAATAAAGACAATATTGATTTTTTTGGGGGGGGTAGGTATATTTTACCTCTTCTACTCTGAATGAATACCTTGTTGAACATTATGTTGATACAAGTCTGGGAAGTGTAATATATCATAAGGGACCAGTTTATAAACAGCATCATATACAGTATTGCTTTTATTATTATTTTGAAGACAATCCATCATTCAATATAAGAATTTGTTTAAGAAATAGATGGATTAGCCACATATGTTATAATTATAAATATGATATGTTAAAATTACAAACAAAATTAATGAAATTCATTTGAGTGAACAGACACAGAAACTTTGTTGGGAAATGTATTTCAAATATCGTTTAACCTATAAAGTAAAAAGAAAACTTTGGGGAAAGAAAACAGAGTAGACTCATTGAAAAGAGAACTGTGAAAAGTGAAATGAAAAAAGATACAAGTCCGTTGCACAGGAAAAATACCCATATACTATTAAAGGAAACCCCTGAATTAGTTGTGAAATACTCTGTTGCTTCTAAATGAATGGGAAAAATCTAACAGAGTATTTCAGCAAACTTATTCCTTAAATTCCTGCAACATGGTACACATATGTAATTGAAAATTACCTAGATTACCTATGAAAGTGTATTGTACTTAGAGACCATCACCAATATGATTAGATCTTAATTTATAAGGCATATTTGGCACAATATGACATGCTTCTAATAATTGTTTATGTACTTTTGCTGATAGGGCAAAGATATGTGCAAATTACTATTAGGAATTTGCACTAATACACCATCCTTTTGAGTGGGGAAATTAAGAGAAGAACATCAAGGCCTACCATATCATGACACAGCAGATGGATAAGGTGGCATAGAGAGACATCAATGTTAATGCAGTTGTCAGAAATGTACAATGTATTAACATTCTGTTTTACTATGGTAAGTACAGCTAGATTTTAATGTATTTACTAGTAGCCAAGAGAATGAAATAACTAGTTGAAAAGTTAAAGAAGCACTTGTTAACTCTAACTTGTTCAATTTTCTACCACTTAACTTTTAATTTTGTAAATATCATTGTAACATTGTTATATTGTATAAATAATTAGAAACTGTCTTTGCAGCATTTTATTTATTTATTTTCATAAATTTATATACAGTTAATCTGCATTTTACAACCATTTTAAAGTTATAATAGCGTTGAAAAAGTGATTTATCATTTTTCACACTTGTGGCATATTTGTACAGTTAGAGATTTGCCAATTTGCTGCTGGAGAAAAACACGCAAAAGCAAGCTGGGGCCAAGATCGCAAGGAGAATGGAAACTATTTTTTAGTTATGTTTACAGACTCTTTCTGAACAGGTAAATGATCCTTGATTGACAACTATATATATTTATAAGACATGGTGCAATGGTATCCAAGGGTACCTATTTATCTATTCACATTTGTATGCTTTTGAGCTGCAAGGTGGGCAGGAACCAAGGCAAGTAACAGAAACTCACCCCCCCGTGAGGCGCTTGTATCTCAAACTCATGCTGTCAGCTTTCCAGCTGACAAGATCAACATCTTTAACTTTAACTGATTTTCCATTACTTGCCTTAGTTCCTGCCCGCCTTGCACAGTTTGAAAGCATGCAAATGTGAATAGATAAATAGGTACTACTCCAATGGGAAGCCACATAATCACGGAAATGTCTTTGACGATGCTGGTTCCCTCAGCTAGGAAATGGAGATGAGCACTGCCCACTAGAGTTGGACATGACTGGAAATGGGAAACCTTTCCCTTTCCCTTAGAAGAATTGTTTTAGTGGGAAGTAGTAACAAAAATACATTTAGAATCATGGATACTTCAGAGTAAAATAATTTGTAGGGCACCTGTTCGATTCCGTGAGCATCTTTTTCTACATTCCAAACCCAGGACAGGACAAAGGGGAAACTCAAGCATGTATGTCTCTCATTCTAAAAAGCTGTCATTTAAACTAGGATATACATTTTAAGAAAAAATTTCTCATTTGAATATGTATTTTTCATATATAATCTAAAACATGAAAAAGTGCACTACCAATAGCCGCACCCATCAAATGTTTTCCCTGAATTCCAGATAACATAATTAAACAGAGTTAGTATCTATAACACTTCTCTGATCAAAAACTAAACAGGAAAGAAATAAAGAACATTACAAGATAACAATATATTCCAGGACTACAATTCTTTTTCAGTGTATTACTTACATTATATTACTTCTTATTTTTAAAATAATTTTCCTGATTTAATGTTTATATTTATTGTTTTTAAGAAGTGCTGATTCTGTTTTAACTGATTTATTCAAGGTTATTTATATTTTTTACTTGCAAAATATCCTGGGCTCTTCTTATTCTTACATAACCTCCATTGGTTAATTAGCTCCTCTGCATAAGTCAACAACTTGTATCAGTTAACTGCTATAAAATCAAAATTATAAAAACAAATATATACACACAAAGGAATACAACCTGCTGAGGACTTGGTGAATATAGATAGTTTTACACTGAAACAGAATTTCTGGTCTTACACACTGCAATGTGGAAAAGTCTTAATAATAATTTGCTGGCCAAGGTCCAGACTTAAGCCATAAACCACATATCATGGCTCGTGTGAACACAGTCAATTATTCCTTCTAAGAAAATATCACACACACATGGAGACATTGCTATGACTACAATCCATCACTTTAAACTTGAATTGTATCATGACTTGTGGTTTTCACACAATTCAGTATGATGCATTTGTATATTATCTCAAACATTAGAGTCATATATTATCTCAAACATCTAAAGTCTCTGCTTCCATAACATGTTAATTACCATATTCTTGTAGTCCTGTTAAATTGTTCCACTTACAATTATATGAATTTGTGTAAAAAATTTATAAGAATCTCTACCAATACAACAGTAGATACATTCAAATTAAATTAATTATTTCAGTTTTAAATAGCACTCTATTGCTATTGCTCTATTGCTACAAGAACAAAGACTTCTTTGAAGCAACATTCTCTTATTCATTTCTAATTCATTAAAAAATTAAAGATCTCTAGGCAGATTACAAAGTTACTAAAACATTAAAAGGATGCAGTGAATTGTCCTCTTGTCAGCAATTTAATGCGGTGTGACAAGGATTTCGCCAATTTTAAATTTGCAAGTATAGTGACAAAAAAGGACACACAAAAAAAACTTTTTTATGGCTTCCCTTGGTACATATTGTTTTTTTAAGCCAGCTTCAATTGTAAAATGCAATCTAGTTCTATCTATTTGATTTTAATTATGTACTATTAAGTCAATGTTGACGATGAGATGGAATAGAATAGAATAGAACACTTTATCTGACCTTCTGTGATTAGAGATACACAAAGAATTTGTCTCAGGAGCAAAAGCTCTCAGTGTACATGCAAAGCATCATGATCTTTACATGTTCAATACATCATGTTCAATACATCTTCAATAATAAAAGAAATCCCTAAACCCAAATAAATAATGGAGAGAGACACTCCATTTTCCACATACATACATACATATATATAATCTACGAAAACAAATATA
>JAEANM010016043.1:0-13408 GCA_017656035.1 Myanophis thanlyinensis
AGGAAAAAAACATTCTGGTGTTGTTTCTAGCCTAATCTTTATTGCCCTGCTTACAGAAACTGCCCACCCAGTCACAATGACCCCCCAGCCATGCCCACCAAGCCACGCCCACAGAACCGGTATTAAAAAAAATTGAATTCCACCACTGCCTTGGCGTATGGCCATGCTGGCCACATGACCATGAAAATTATCTTTGGACAATGCTGGTATCCTTGGCCAAGAAACAGAGATGAGCTTGTGCCATAGAGGCAGATATGACTGACAGGAAAACTTCTATCTTTACTGTTATACCAATATTTATTCCAACATATCACTAATAAAACAGAAATATTGTTCCCCAAAAGACATTGTTAACAATAGCCTATTGGAGGAAGGGACAGCTAAAAAAAAAAAAAAAGCTCTGATGCAACCATCATTAGCCTTCCTTTCATATCCCCCATGGATTAGTTGGTGGCAATGGCCCTTAAGGAAATGGGGCGAAGAGCACAAGTGAAATAGGCATCTATCAGGTGTCTACTTTCTTCCTTTTCTGAAAGATTTTCCATAGAACCATTGTTAATGTTAAATATTATGTTTACTACTTACTATTATTATTATGCATTGTATAAATGCTATTATACTAAATAACGACTAGCTTTTTTCCCCCATTAGGCTTTCTTTAATGAGAAATACATATATGAACACCCAGAAGATCATGAAAAAATTGAAAAGCTAAAGGATCTAATTGCATGGCAGGTAAATTAGATTGACAAGGAACCAAATGTCTTTCTCAAATAGTTTATTGTCACTTTTGACAAAAACAAGGTATGAAAGAATTCACTCTAATGCATATGTTTATTACCTGAGCTGATTTATTCCATTAGTGATGAAAAGGAATATAGATACATAAGTTAGACTTACGGATGTAGATTATCATGTTGGGATAGCAGAAACCTTAATTATAAATATTTCATGACAAAGTTGTGCTAGATGCAGATTAAAAGTAAGAATGCGGAAAATAAAATTAATAAATAAAATAGCAGCTTTTCTCCAAGTTGCTGCCCTTGGTAATAAGTTGTATTTTAATTTCTAAAATCTCATGATAAATTTGGAATTTATATATGTTTTCTGAGTTTATTATAAGAGCTAATCCAATATACCTTGTGGGCATCAAGTCAGAGAACCCAAAAAGGTAAAATCTTAAAAATAAGAAACTAGAATTAATAGACAGTGTTCTCCAAAGTAGCTAAAAGTAAGAAAACAGGTATATATATTTAGGTTTTATCAATTATTTTATGCTTTCTGCATCATAAAACAGCCTGCTGAGGCTTCTGTGAATATTGAATATGCTTAAATTTCATTGAGCTTTTAAAATGATTTTTCTAAACCAGGTTTAGCAACAGTTATGAAATTATATGGTTCTCCTATATATTGTTGTATTTAAAAGTGAGTTTTGACTAGAAATTACTTAATTAGAAAATTAATTGCAAATACTGCTGACAGCAGGTTAGTATAAATTAAAACAGAATAAGAAAAGGGAAGAAATCCATTGAAGGGGAAAAGAGATCTCAGATGTGAAGTTTGCTGTTATAAACCAGAAGAAATATGAAGTTGATGTTCCAGAAAGAAATAACATTGATGGAGAGGAAAAAAGTAAAACCTTCTAATGACTAAATCATTAGAGGATATCTGTAATTCAAAAATATCTATTAAATATAAACATGTCATTATAGTGATTTATGTGATGTGTCGATGATGCAAATTTCATTATGCAAATCATGAAAATGATGTAAGTTGCCACAGAAATTTGCTCCATTGCATAAAAAGTTGATTACATTGAGGTCCACTAAATTGAAGTGATACTTATTTTTTTTGTTTATTTATTTATTATTCAGGGAATTTAAAATGAGGATTTTGGTTTACCAACAGTTCTATTTATGTGAGTTTACTCAGCTGTGTTCATGTCTTAATAATTATGTATTGAACTGGAGCTAAAATTAAAATTTTCATCAATGATTAAAAAAAGATAAAAGTACAAGAATAGGGAATTAACATCTACAGGGCTTGTGACATGTCCCTGTTTGAAATCAACTAGGACAGTGATTGTAAATCTTTTAGAGACCAAGTGCCCAAACTGCAATCCAAAGCCCACTATTTTATTGAAAAGTGCCAACACTGCAATTTAACCTGAATAATGAGGTTTTACTATCTAAAATAATGATAAAGAAGGCACAGTTCAGCTAATTATTCCTTAAAAAAGGTGACAAATGCACATTTATGCCCCTTTTTTCTGCTTTTGAAGTATTACATTTAGCAACAATGAAAAAGAAAAACTTTTGTAATATGATTTCTCTTTCCTTCCCTCTCTCTTCCCCCTCTCTCTTTGTCTGTTTCTCTCTCTCTCTCTCTCTTTTCCTCCCTCTATCTCATTCTCTCTTTCTCTCCCTCTTTCTTGTTCTCTCTCTATTTCCCTCACTCACTCCCTCTCTGTTTCCCTGGGGGGAGGAAGGGAAGGAACCCCTGAGCTGATACTGGGTGGTGGGAATCTGACATCTGGAGGTTGACATGCCCAGGAGCAGCGCCGACGATCAGCTGGTCAGAGGAGAGTTGAAGACCAGCTGGCCGGCAGGGAGGCAGGGCACACAACACAACACAGACAGTTTCACAGGAAAAGCAACTGATATCCAGGAGACAAGAGCAAGCTGACGTCAACGCAAGGTTGCATTGTGGCTCCGCATCGTAATGGGCTGCAGGATGAGGGGAGCCCGTCACTGCAGAGCAGCGGCCATGGAGGCACAAGAGCAAATGTACCGTGATGAAGGTGGAATCCTGTTTCGTGCATTTTTTTTTAGTTCTGCAAACGACAGCAAGAAATGCAATGGAGAAATGTGTTGGAGCTGGGCTGGGGAGAAGGCACATGTCTGCAGAGAGGACTCTGAGTGCTACCTCTGGGATGTATGCCATAGATTCACCACCACTGAACTAGAATATATTTGCAGCCATTGTAAGCTGATAGCAGAAAAAGTCAAAGGATTGAACCAGCAAGGGCAAACCAGTTGATGAGAAAGCACAAGGGGCTTATCTGTTAAAAAAAAAAAAGACTCTCAGACAGTAGAGGTGATCCTCTATTATGAAGACACAGAAACAGAGAAACAAGAGCTGTGGATGTGTCTCGTGACCAAAATAAAAAACATAGACAATATTTCCTGCACCACTGGAACTCAGAAATTGTTTTCAGATCATTACAAATATAAGAGATTCCATCTTTTTAGGGGAAGATATGGGAGAATAGTAGACAATGATTAATAACAATAATAACGGGAAGAAAAAGAATGAGGAGGAGGAGAAGGAGGAAGAAGAAGAAGAATACTTCTTAAAGTTCTTGGTGCTCTCTGAGCTTGCTTCTTTTCTTGCAGACGTTTCATTAACCTAACTAGGTAACATCATCAGTGCTAGGTCAGAGAGCACCAAGGACCCCTCATTTCAACCCAGAGCCAGAAATATTCTCCTTTATTGGTACAAAAAGAAGAGTTATAGATTTGGCAACTCATTACTATAATAATTAAAACAATCCTATAGTAACTGTGCCTATCAGCTTGTAAAGTATGCTATCTGCAATGTTATGGCAGTATAATTTAAAGGGCCACTGATGATTGTTCTTTGTGGTGATACATGTATGGAAAGGGATATTGCAATGAATGTCGTCATAGACTTTGAAACTCTAATGAGTGTAAACTAAAGACCTTGATGATTTCTTCTCCATCCTTCCAGTCAAATCAAATCAAATTTTATTCATCACAAAGTCATACATGGTACAAAATGCAGTGAAACGTGTATGTGACTGCTCGCGACTGTAGGTAGTAGGGCAAGAGAATAGTATAGACAGGGAGGGAGAATAAGTTAGGGAGTGGTTGAGAGAGGTAGATTATAGGAATACTTTATAGTCCTGGGTTTATTGTGGTTTTAGGGTCCCTATTACCTGTAGGAAGTAGCTTCTCCTTAGTCTCTCTGTATTGGCTTTCAGGGAGTGGAGGTGTTTTCCTGACCGCATCATGGTGAACAGTCTGTAGTTGAGGTGGCTGGGGTCCTTCATTATTTTCCTGGCATCGTCTGTTGTAGATGGAGTTCAGTTCAGGGAGCTTGGTGCGGATGATGCGCTCTGCTATGTACACCACCCTCTGTAGAGCTTGCCTGTCCTGTGTGGTGCTGTTCCCGAACCACATAGTGATGTTGCTTGTCAGGATACTTTCTACTGTGCATGAGTAGGAGTTTCTGAGCGTTGTTGTGGGCAGTCTGAAGTCTCTCAGTTGTCTCAGATGGTATAGGGGTTGTTGGGCCTTTCTCACCATGGTGTCAATGTGTCGGGTCCATGTTAGGTTTTGTGAGATGTGGACATCTAGGTATTTGAAGCAGTCCACTCTCTCCACTGGGCTTTTGTTGATGGCGGAGGTCTGGTATGACCTTTTCTTCTTTGTGCTTCTTTCTGCAGTCCAGTGTTTTAAAATTTTTCTGTAATTATGGACAACTTTATAAACATTTTGAGAATGCAAACACCATCCAGTTAACAAACTCACCCTATATTTTTGTCTTTAACATGGAATTATCCATTTTTAAGTAAATAAAATCATAATTATAGTTGCATTTGGGTTTGCCTTCTTATTTTAAAGATTTTTAAGCTAAAGTGTTATTATTCTTATCAAAGGTTATTTCATTTACCATTTAAATGTGTATGTATCCCATGACATAATAATACTAACTCTTAACGCAAACCTACTGGTCAAGATTCCCTGACATCAGAAGACAAGCTGTGCCAGGTATAGTCCTTCCAGGAATTTCCTCAGACAACTTTCTCCAGACTGTGGAGAAAGAGGCTCAGATATTCTTGACGATATTAATCAACATGAAAGATTTAGCCAAGGAATTAAAAGTAGTAAGGAAATTGGAAGAAAGTGGTCATGTAATGCTGGAGTCTTAATTTTAAGGGAAATTAAAATGATGTAAAGATAAAGGTTTCTCCTGTTTAGTTGGGTCTGACTCTAGGGGTGATGCTCATCCTTATTTCTTAGCCCAGGGAGCCAGAATTGTCCAAAAACATTTCCATGATCATGTGGCCACCATGACTATCTGCCAAAGTGCATAGAATGCTGTTACCATCCCACCAAAGTACTACCTATTTATTTACTCATATTTGCATGCTTTCAAATTTCTAAGTTGGCAGAAGCTGAAGCAAGTAACAAGTAAGAGCTCACCTCATTGTGTTTGGATCAGCTTTGCAGTTGACAAGGTCAATGTCTTTAACTGCTGAGTCATCACCTTAAAATAACGTAGTCAATATTGTGGATTTCATAAAAGTGAGTTTTAATAAGTTCTGAACAATGACTAGTAGAACCCAAGAAGGAATAAAGGGGAAAGGAACTCAAGAAAGAGGGGAGTTTTTCAATGAGTAAGATACTAAAAGCACAATTACAAAAAATTCCATTGAGGAAAAAAGTTGAAGACAAAAAAATCCAATACACACACAAATCTTAGAGAAGACCTGCAACCAAAGGAAGAGTACAGACAGGTGTCCGCAAATGGATCAGCTGTTACCAGTAAATTTAAAATAGAGACTGAGTTGAAGGATGCCAAAAATAACCCAAAAGGCTTTTTCCAGTTGAAAAATGAGAACGGTGAATACCAGATGCTCAAGGCAAAGTACTAATAGGTAACACAAAAAATCAGAGTTAATCCTCCTAGTATACTGTATTTCAGTTCTTTCTACTTCAAAAACAGACTGTATGTTCCACCAAGAAATTATGACATAGCAGGCAAAGCTTAAGATTGATAGAGACTTTTTTGAAAGAAAGATTGAAAGAATACCTCTTTTCTTTGAATGTATTAACTCTCCAAGACTATATTTATGGTATCATAAGAACCTGAAGCAATTAACAATTGACCTCAACGTATTACCTTTGAAAAATTCCTAGAATTCAGTATTCCTAGAATATTGAAATTCCAGCTGATTTGCAAATGTTCTGTCTTGAAAAAATGGAGAAAGGAAAGATCCAGCAAATCTTTATCCCTAGGATGATTCTAGAGAAAATCATGAAGAGGTCTCCAAAAGTACATCAAAAGAAATGAAATAATTTCTAGACATTACCATGGATTTGTCACTAATCTTTACAGACCAGTCTTCTCTCACAATTCAACTGAATAATAGCCTTAATAGATTATGGATAATCTATTAAGCATGTAACTTGATTTCAGTGTTTTTGACATGCTGATGCTACAGTCTGGATGTAATTAAGAGCCGTTATTATTGATTTCTCATTGGAGTGCCTGGTAGATTGGTCTGGAGCCCACAACTCTTCAGTATTATCATTAATGACTGGAATGAAAAGGTAGCGAGATTGTTTATGATATTTGCCGATTATATATAATTGAGTGGGATATCTAATTCTCTAGAAAACCCACATAACATTCAAAAATATGTTACAGAAAAAATCAGGAAGTCAGTGTAAATCATTATCTATGTAAACATTATTATTTATTATGGAAATAGCTCGCTAGAGGAGAAGAACTTGAAATATTCTCTACGAGATGGTTTCAATTTTTAAAGGGGATTGAAAGCTCATAGCATTTGACACACTCGTTTGTCAGAACTATTTGGAGTGCTTCTTAGAGGAACAACTATTTATATGCAATATTTATATGTTTGTGGTATTGGAAGGCTGCTTTGGTACTCTATTTTTGTATCCTGTTTTGAATTGTATTTTTAAAATTAAAAATAATTATTTTTATTATAATTATTTATTATTTTTAACTTAAAAACACAATTCAAAATAGGATTCAAAAGCAGCATACAAAAGTATCCAATACCATAAATTCTGTTGTGGTTGGTGATAGAGCTATGAGGAAATGGATATCGCTTCCCAAGATAGTACCATGCAGTATTTCTTCAAACCTTCTCCATCCAGTTTTCTGAAAGCAATGGAATTCTGACTATCACTTGCCACACCCAGTGGCCATTCCACCCAATGATTTATAGCTTTTTATAGCCATCCAGCCATTGCTGTGGCAATAATACATCAATAATAAAGACAAGCTTTATATCATAACAGCAAGGCTGGCCGATGCTATAAAATGCTATAAATTGCTATAAATTACAAGAATGGAAAAGGCTTATAGGAAAAGGAGTAGAAAAGATGGTAATGTATCGACTATCACCTTCACAGGGTGAAGGTCTATCGCAAGAAACCACATTTATGCATCAAGAAGCACACCCCTGACAGTAACTTCACTAGTGTATTTTGTGAAAAGGAGTCTCTCTCGGTTAAAACTATCTCATTTTGTTTCCAGAATGTAGCAAGGCCCACATAGAATATACTTTGTACAGTTTTGCAAACACCTAATCCATTGTGTTCTCCAGGAGTAAATGGATTTGAGGGTTGTTGTTTTTTTAAGGCTCGGAGAGAAAAAAGGGGAGTCCAAACATACCGCATACAGATAGTCCTTGACATATTACCACAATTGAGCCCAAAATTTCTGTTGTTGTGAGCCATCTGTTCAGTGAGTTTTGCCCCAGTCCTTCCTTGCCACAGTTGTTAAGTGAATCACTGCATCTGATAAGTTAGTAACCTGGTTGTTAAGTGAATCTGCCTCTCCCATTGAGTTTGCTTATGAGAAGGTTGCAAAAGGGGATCACATGATCTTGAGACATAGCAACGGTCATAAATATGAACCAGTTGCCAAGCATCTGAATTTTTCTCACATGACTGTGAGGATGCTTCAATGGGTGTAACCCTGGAAAACATTGTTCGGTGCCCTTTTAACTTCAAATAGTCACTAAATAACTGTTGTAAGTCGAGGACTACCTGTAATGAAAAAAGCAAAGCATTGACGAAGGACTAGAAATTTGCAAAGGGATTCAATAGGTTCAAATGGTAATAAGAGAACATAGATTAATTATAAAATAAGGGAAGAAATCTCTGATATTAATTGGCTCTTTGGTTCTGAGTGCCTTGGGATCATAATTTGAATATATGGTGATTTAGAAAGCAGCATAACTAAGAAGCTATGGAGTAATTTATTTTATGAGTCCACTGATCACTTTTAACAGTATTTTCTTTTTAATATATAGGATTATTTCTATCATATTTTACTACAATAGTTTAAAACCATCAGTAAACATATTTTTTGAAGACTTTATTCTTTCTGCTTTGTTTTTTCCTTCTTAATCATTAATTGAAAAATAAAACATTTTATATGATAAACCAGTGGAGAAGTCTTCTTTTTATCCCTTAGCTGCCTAATAAAATGGGAGAAGGGACAAGTAGAAGAAGAGTAATTATAATTATGGTACCTTATATTTAAATTCCGTACCATAGCAAAATAGGCTATAATTAATGTTTGATTATAAGGAAATAGTTCTAATTGGAACGGCAGAAGAGTGACTTAAAAAATTACGATATCAGATATTGTAATATGTAAATATTACACTTCTCAAGTCTTTTTCATGGGAATGAATTGGCAATTGCATTCTACTTCAAATCAGATTCCAGATTGCATTCTGTAAGATTTCTTGAATACATTAAGTGCAGTTTGCTTGTTTTCTTCTCTTCCTTAATAATAAAATCTGCAATTTAGCTAGATATTTAGGGATGGTAGGAAAAATTGTTTTAATCAGTATTAGGGTTTAATTATGAATGATTAAGAAAAAGCCTCTTAGCCTGATTACTATGAAGAATACTAAACACTGAAAACATGTATCTCATTTTATTACCACCCCATTAAGTTTGAAAAAGAGGGAGGACGAGAGAGAGGAAGGGAGTACACAATAAACAGGAAGGTTTGTAGCTGTGGGAATAAAGTGTTTTTCTTAAAATACTTTAAAGGTCAGCCCTATCTCCATATTGTGAGATAATTATCTTAACATGGATATTTTATGACAGCAGCCTCGCATGTAGTTATTTTCAGTCATAAAATAGAATTAATTTTTCTGTTTTAAAAACATTTTTAAACCAGTCTGTGTGTGTGTGTGTAGCAGTGAACAAATTGATTTATAAACACTTACACACACAAAGATGTATACAAATTCATATAAAATATTTTAGTGGTCAAAATTAGTTCTCTTTAGCCAAAAGCATGTGTTTTTTCAGCATTTTGTTTCTTGAAACATTGTGGGTCCAATTGTCATAATGTAACACAAGACTCAGCATTCATTATCCTTCTAGATGTATGTTTTAGTTTTCTTAAAAACATAAATATGTATTTATCTTGATGAAATTATATACATAAAACCTGGATAACAGAAAAACTGCACATGACATATATATGATGTAAATATGAATTTTGTGGAATAACAGTAACAATAACTATTGTATAATCTTCATTTCCTTATAATGAACAGTGACATTTTGCATAATTAGCATCATTCTTACAGATATTTTTATGAAATTCTCAGTGTGTTTCCATTTCATTTGAAAGAACATCAGAAAATGAAATAAAATATAATTGCCCATTACAGATCCCTTTCCTGACAGAAGGTATCCGAATTCATGGGAATAAAGTCACAGAAGCACTAAGGCCATTTCATGAGAGGATGGAAGCCTGTTTTAAACAACTGAAAGAAAAAGTTGAAAAACAATATGGAGTCAGAAGTCTTGTGAGTAGCTCTTTAAATATGCTATTTTTAAACACTTTTCAGTTTGAAAGTGAAGTGATGGGAAGATGATGATGATGATGATGATGATGATGATTGATTGATTGATTGATTGATTATGTTCATTAGTGGATTATGATTGATTGTGTTCACTAGTGGATTTCCAATTTTATAGAGACATGTTATGAAAATCAATTTCCTAAATATCCTTGGAGGTCTGTACAAAACTGCTTTATTTAAGGCCTTTCATCCACCACTGTGACCAGACAAACTACGTACGTAGTTGTGTCCTATAAAGGCTGCTAGTAGCATTTTCTTTCTCTTCCTTCCTTCTTTCCGTCCTTCTTCTCTACTTAGGGGAGTAGAAGCAGGGGAAGAAAACCATTTATCTTTTCTACAAACAAGCTATCTTCTTGTTCCCACCAAGCATAATTCCGTCACTGCGCCCCTTATAATGATCCCTATCCTGATGTCTGTGACGTTCTATTTATCAGTGATCAGAGAGCACAGGAGTTATATTTTTGTCAGAAAAGTACAAGTATTTTGTACGTATATCATTTATCAACAGCTATGAAATCTTTAGTATTCAGTACTGTAAAGTTTTATGTTAAAATATTTTACATAGGTTTATTCCGTTTATTTATAAACAGAGGTAATTGAATCTCAGTACTAGTATTTTTGTTCCTATAAGATTTGGTCAATTTAAGTATAGTATTTAATAGATGTAATAGATTGTTAGATCACTAGATCATTCACACAGAAAATCATGAGATCCTTTCTTGATTTAGGAAATTGCCAATCCCCAGATGAGGAGAGGTGAGCTGAAACAGATGCAAAGATCCTCTCTCCAAGTAGAGTGAGAGGACAAAGAACATACCATTTTACCACTTATTAATAAAAAAATTTGTAGTGAGCAGTGAGGTTGCCACTAGAGAGACGCAACTTTCAGATTCAGCTCACCTCTTCTCCATCTTGTTTTCTATAATGTAGGTACCAAGTGAGGTAAGGTTTGTAATAATATCTGGCGATAAGGATGTGTTTGCCAGGAATGGAAAGAAGCCCGAGAATAAACATTGAAGTAAAAAATCATCATGGGGAAATAAGATGAGAGTCTACGACTTGGTTATTGCTGGGTAATTAGGGCAGGCTGTCGGTTGTCCTCTTTTCTTTTGAGGTTACAGGCCAACCAAGGACTGTAACAAAAAAAGGTAGCAATAAAGTAATAATAAAGGTAGCCAAAAGTGCTGCTCTTCATATAAAATCAGCTTCAGATGAAATGTTTATTACCCTGTATGTAATCCTGGATGTAGCTGGTGATTTGCTAATGATCTTGCTAGGGCGTGATTTGCTGAGGGAGGAATGTACCTCCTTAATCTGTGTCACCAGCCAACTCCATGGTACAACCAAATAGGATGGGAAAGTGAGGAGGTGGGATGGTCAATAGGAATTCTATCTTGCTGTTCAATAGGCCAAGTCAGGAAAGAGATACCACACAGACTACTTTGGAGCGGGGTGGTATAATGTATTTAAAGAATCTTGAAAGTCTGATGGAGTTTCCCTTGATCCCCACTTATATTAAAGACAATCAAGTTATTAAACTTCTTTCTCATTCCCTTTTTCTTACCAGGGTTAAATTATTGTTTACTTAACCATTATTGTATTTCTTCTCATGGTTAGCTCTGTATTCCACACACACATACACCAGATGTCTGTCAAATTTGAGTGTAATTATAATTATAACAACTCTTATTTGAAATACTCTTGTTGAAGAAAGGCTATCATGGACAGCCTAGAGCCTTATAAGTGATATCTCAGGAACTCCAGTTAGTAACGGTGCTCTTAATAATGGTCTGATGAAGTCAACATGCTTTTTTTTTGTTTTCATTTTTTATTATGTCTTTGTAACAGCAGAAGTTATATTTTATTTTTATTTCTGTTTTGTTTTGTAGCCCTCATCAGTAGATGACAGGCAAGGCAGTCGGCCAAGGTCTATGGTTCGATCGTTCACAATGCCGTCCTCCTCAAGGCCACTATCTGTTGCTTCAGTTTCTTCAATCTCTTCTGACAGTGCTCCTTCTAGGCCTGGCTCAGATGGGTAAATGCATCATAACATGTGCTATAGCTCTATAGCTTTTTTTTTTTGTCTTTTTGAAAATCAGATCTAAGCTGTATGACACTATCATGATATGTAAGATATAAGAGGTACATTTTGCTAGTTCATTCTGGAACTATTTGCTTTTATTTCATAGAACTTACAGGCAAATTGAAAATCACTCTTATATCCAGACAGTGAAAAAAGATGTTTAGCTCGAAGATTCTTATCAGCCTCTTTTTATCTAAAATATTAAATATTAATATTTAAAATTAAAATATTTAAAATTCACCTATTTAATATTAAAATATTAATATTAATATCACCTATTTAATATTAAAATATTAAATAGGTGAATTTCTCTATTGGTTTTGTTTGTTTTGTTTTATCACTATTTCTGTTTGACGTTGCGCACATCGTGATCCCTATCCCATTGTACAGAAGTGGGAGTAATTGCCTACATATTTGTGGAGTGCAAGATTTTGACCCAGACATTTTATCACTAACTCTTGCCATTGTTTGCATAATAAAAATAGGCATTTAGCGGTAGTGATTTACTTTAGTTTTACAAATAGCTTTTGATATGTTCTTTATCTTGGCATGTAAAAACACATAGAATTTTTTTAAAATGGAACAGGTTACATTTGCAAAAGTATGTTTAAACTGGCTATTCTTTGTGGGAAGCAAACATGCCTATTTGCATTTTAGTGCAAATAGATAGCAGCAACATAATGTTTGGCAGAAAAGTTCTGTTGTGCCTTAATCTGGAGCAGGAATATTCCCACAATTAGTACAATGTGATTGCTTTCCTTAAAAAGCAATCAATATGAGTATATCCAGTGATATTAACAACTAGCAACCACAGTTCTATATAGGTGTTATTAGCATGTGGTTGTGCTCCTTAAGAAAAAGTAGCCAGAATGAACATGTATAACGATGTTTGATGTCATCAGCTGCATTTTTACTAAGAAGACCTTCCAATGTTTTTTGATTCATAAAATGCAATACTGAATTGTAAACTGTTTTGAAAAATAATCCTGAGAATTAAAATCTTGGAATGTATGTTTGCATATAGTACATATCTGTAAACAAACATGTTTTTTCCTTATTTGATTGAAGTAGAATGAATATGCTGAAAGAGCTGTGCTTTCATGGCACTAACTGCATATTTAAAAATTAATATTGTTTAGGTTTGTACTTGAGCCGCTTCTGCCAAAGAAGATGCATTCTCGATCACAAGATAAGTTGGATAAAGACGACTCAGATAAAGATAAGAAAGAAAAGAAGAAAGAAAAGAGAAATAGCAAGCACCAAGAAATATTTGAGAAAGAATTGAAATCAACTGATATTTCTTTGCAGCAGTCTGAAGCAGTGATACTTTCAGAAACTGTAATTATAATTTACTTATACTTTAATTAAAAAAAAAATAACATGTGCATATCAGAATTCAATCATCAAAATGGGGAGGGGAGTTATACACTTAGGATCTGGCATCATCACTAAGGAGTTTATAACATTTAGACTGATTTTAATATCTCAAAATGTATAAATCCTAGTGAATGTAACACGGAGGAAGCAGAATAATTAGTATATTTGCTTGAAGAAACCTCTTCTCTAGATCAGGGGTGGGCAATTACGGCTCCTTCATGACTCGTGGATTTCAACTCCCAGAATTCCTGAGCCAGCTGGCTCAGGAA
>JAEANM010016044.1:0-13408 GCA_017656035.1 Myanophis thanlyinensis
AGAAAGAAAGAAAGAAAGAAGAAAGTAATAGGAAACTGCCTGAATATGCAAGTGTTGCTCCTCTTTATAAAAGGGATGAAAAATTTGCATATAGGATTAGAAATGGTATTTAGCAGTGCGGGATAAAAACTGCATAGAAATTTATCCATAGGCTGGAAGGAGAAGTTGAACTAAGAAGTTGAATTTATGGGCTGTAGGAAATACATGCTACAGTACTGACAAAACTCTTCCTGGTCCAAAGAAGACATATGCCCATGCCCTTGTTGTAAATGTAATGTTCATCAGTCTGTTATATGGCTATGGGTTTTTTTCCAAGAACTGAAAAAATATATATTCTTGGAAGAGGAAATATGATTTGGGTACATATAGATTCTACATATGGAATCTAATTGTAATATGATTGCTACAAATGCATAAAAGAAAAACTTAGTGGCTTAAAAAAACCCAAGGCCATGGGCATATGTCTTCTTTGGGTCAGGAAGAGTTTTGTCAGTACTGTAGCATATATTTCCTACAGCCCATAAGTTCAATTTCTTAGTTCACCTTCCACCTTATGGAAGGTGAATTTCCATAAATAAATATGTAAGGTGTGTGTGTGTGTGGGTGTGTGTATACGCTTTCCATATGGTTATGGTTCAGAAAATATTGACCCTGCAAGCTACATTTTAATCATGAAATCTATTTCTGACCTATAAATGAACATTAAAAATCATATGTGCGGAGTACCTGTTTGGGTCACGATTGGAAAGTAGTAGTAGATATTGAAAAAATGAAATAAGATGTGCATAAAACTTACAACAAAGCTTGTACTTTCCCTGATAATTAATTCCTAACTCTGCCCTTTTCTTTGTGTTTTTATATTATCCATAATGGAATGAAATTATGCCACTAAGAATAGTTTAGATAAGGGGTTTGTATTTAAATTATAATAAACATCAAACACCTTAGAATAAGATACAGTGAATTAAGGAGGACACTGAAGACTATGCAGATGTTCCAGTCTGCTATAAGTTCAAATTACTCTTATTTTTACAAAATATAGGTGTCTATCTTTTTAATGGAAAAAAGAGACTACAGACATGGCTACTAGTTTAGATAATTAAGTACTGTAGACAGATGTATGGATAGAAATTGTTGAATTGCTGCAAGCTTGCTTTATGGTTATTTCAGTATTGCTATTAGAAAATAGGATATGCATAGCACATTTTGTAATTGTGTATTTGTGGGCAGAACTGTAACTGGGAGGAAAGGTTGAAGTTTTCATGGTGCTTTATCTAAGATAATGCGTAATTACAATGCTGAGCTTTATTAAAAATTATAACCTTGTGAGAGCCAGTTTAGTGCAGCGATTGAGGCATCAGGCTATAAAGCAGATCTTTGGTAACCTTGGTAACCTTGGGCCAGTCACATTCTCTCAGACCCTAGGAAAGAGACAATGGCAAACTATATCTGAAAAACTTTGCCAAGAAAACTGCAGGGCCTTGTCCAAGCAGTTTTTGAGAACCAGACATGATTGAAAAGAAGAAAAAAGAAAACAAAAATAAGGATGTAAAAAACACCAGATTTTTTTTTATTTAGAGAAGATGGCATTCACATGCTTCATAAAAGCTGCTCTTGCCTTGTTTGCTGCAGAAATTACAGGGTGATCCTACACAACCCTCCTTGGTAAAGCGTACTTTATTATCTGAGAGCAAACTGCACTAACATACAATCAAGTTGTACCATGTACTGTTGGTGTGTCTCCTTTTGCCTCTTCAAATATCTTTCAAGATATATTTTGCCCCCGCCCCCTGTAACTACAGTTTAATTCCTTGGCACTGCTCTAAATAATTTGTCTGATTTGCGCAAAGAAAATTAGATCCAAATACGTGTCTCTATTTATTGAAATGCCCTCAGTACAGAATGTTTTTCCCCTTCAGCTTGTAAAAAAGTGCCTCAGTCTTGTACTCGGCTTTACTCTGAAACAAAACCTTTTCCAGTCTGGGAAAGAGGCATCTGCCATTATCTGTAAGTATTGTCTTGACCATTTTTTTTCTTCAGATATCAAACTTCAGATTTCAGCCTGCTATCCCAGATGCAGTCTGCTTTTTATTCCAAACTGAACCTGCCTGTTCAGTTTTTTTCCATAGGAGGCCCAGGGGTGGGGGAGAGAAGAGAGGTGCCTGTTACACTAAATTAAGGCTAGTTTAGATTTATACTACGAAATATCATTTTTCTACCCCAAAATAGCAAGATATATCAACTTTCACCATTGCACCATCAACAATTCGCAGTATGGTTTTGGGCAGACTGCAGGCTGCCTGATTCTGCTGAGGCTTTGGGGGAAATGTAATAATGTCTTTCTGCCAATGGCCTGGAGTTTTATTAGGGGGATTGTTACTCTTGCACAGTAAAAAAAAAATCCAAGGTATTTAAGCTCTTGGATCTAATTTACAAGCCATCTTATACCACTTTATAGTCAAATTTCTTGTCATTCATTCTTTGATATATGTTTGTGTTCCTATCAGATACAAAAGAATCTACAAAGCGCACCAGGACATTTGTTATAAGGAGAGTTGTGAGAGTACGGTAACAAATAAGGCACTCAGCAGGTAAAACAAATGTAATTTCTATAAACTATCATTTAGGGAGAATTCTTAAGGATGCCTAACTTCCATTTTTATTTATTTTATTTATTAATTAAATTTCTATACCACCCCCTCTCCCGAAGGACTTGGGGCAGTGTACAGCCGACTAAAAGAACACAAAAAATAGATAACAGTTAAAACAGATTAAAATTAACTAATTTAATGGCCGATCAAATTAAAACCTGATGTAAAATTAAAAATTTAAAAATTGAAGACAATTAAAAAACTAATTTAAAAACTGATTAAAATCCCCTACCAATAGTACTAGGCCAGACCGGCCTGTTGGAACAAATAGGTTTTTAATGCGCACCGGAAGGTCCATAGGTCTGTGATGGTCTGGATCTCCAGGGGCAATTTGTTCCAAAGGGAGGGTGCCCCCACAGAGAAGGCTCGAACCCTTGGGGCTGCCAGACGACACCGTCCTAACAATGGAACCACAAGGAGGCCCGCCCTGTGGGAACGCACAGGTCGGCGGGAGGCTGATGGTGGCAACTCAATTTTCTCATAGTACCAAGTATAATTTTTAACAATATGGTGAACACCATACAACCTGGATTAATTTAATTTATGGGGAACTTTAGCCTATTTGGATATTGTAAGCCAGTTGGGTGACCTTGGCCAATCACTTTCTCAGCCCTAGAAAGGAGGAGGTAATGGCCAACCACTTCTGAAAAATCTTGTCAAGAAAACACAGGGATTTATCCAAACAGTCTCTTAAGAATTACTTATGAACGATCCTGAATATCATAGTCAATATTTTATTTGTTGTTTCTTTGTCCCTTCTTTTGCCTAACACACTGTATGAATTAAAAGTAGCATCAAAAGAAATTCTTAAAAATAAGTCTTGTGTTACTATGTAAGATAAATGGTCATATATTAAAATTTCTTATTTCAGAAAACAAAACAACAGGCACTGAAACCCATAGTAAGTATCTTTATTGGGCAGTGGATGGGAATGATGGTTCCATTAACTGATATACTAGTTAAATCATGGAGCTTCGTGGTCTTTTGGCTAAGATCAAGTGTAGTATTTAACATATTGATAGCCTGCCAAACATTAGAAGGAAACTGTAGCTAAATTCACTGAATGTCACCAAGTATTTTGTGAATGCAATGAAATTAGCGAGGCATGCTAATAATGACTGTTTTTTAATTTCAAAAAATCAGGCATAATAAGAAAATTCATGAGAGCCAATTCAACATTTATATTTATGTAACATTGATATATATTATACATTGCATTTATATCTTGTATGTATTACAGAGCTAAGCAAAGCTAAGCAAAGCTTCACTGATAATTTACTGTATAAGAATGTGTCTTTTCAAATCATCAGAGCAACCAGATTATTCATGCAATTACTCTGGAAGAGTTTTCTAGCTGCATGCATGTGCATGTACATATGCAGACCGCTAGGAACAGCTCACAAAGTAGCCATGTGAGTCTTATAAAGGATCAAGCGGTTTTAACTGTTTGAAAATAGGTGCTTTGTATGTTTTCTCATATGTTGCAAAGTACCTTTTTCCAGGTTTATTCAGTCACAGTATGCCTCCCCCTTTTAATATATTGTATTGCAGTTTTTGTTTCTGCTTCCCTGTAGTGCTTATTTGATAATGGCTGATGGAAAACAGTCTCTTATTTTAAGGTTGTGTCTCCATCCTTAAATGGAAGAGGAAGATTTCCTCCATTAAGTCTTCTACTGATGAATGCCAGAGTTGTTCTACGAACAGAATTCCTCGCCGTGATCCTACTTGCTTTTGGAGTACCAAGGAACTGCTCTCAAGGAATGCTGAATAACAGTGATCTGCTACAGATTTTAATTGCAACACAAATAGAGAACAAACCCATTTATTAATTTACAATCGAAATATAAATATTTGGAATGAAATGGAGAATTATTACATCAGTACCTGCAATATTGAACAATCTAGATTGTCTTCAGCTCCACCTCATCCCAAGGATACAATAGCTTCATCATGTCAATTGATTTTTCTAAAGGGGGGAGGGGGAAACAGCCGGAACAAAGGACTTTTCACCTTTTTTTGTTCAAGAGATGTTTGCATATAGTCCCTTCTCTTCAGCAAGATATCATCTCACTTTCATTTCCAGCGTCTTTTCATCATAGGATCTAATTTCTTTATATAAATTGAGTAAAAGTTCTTTTGCAAGCTATCTGCAGAATGGTACCCAAGCTTAATAGCATTTGAGATTTGGACATATAATCTAATTTATGGACTGCTTTAAACCTGAGTCCTGGGGGAGGGGAGTGTTCTTTTTATAACCTAAAAACAAACCTTATTGCCTCACAAATTGAAATTAATGTAAATGAAAAATTATCCAATTGTTTTCAGCCAGCATCCTCAATTCCTTACTATTGCTAACGCATTATTAGCATTTCAGAAGTTAGAATAAGAAAAAAAAAATTGGCAGCAGCAGCAATAGGATTGACTGCCTTTTAGAAAAACCAAAGATTTAATTGTTCAGCCTCCAAATACTGTTTATGAAAGTTTCTGTGCTTTCATAAAGAATCTTACTGAAAACCTTAAAGTTTAATAGGTAAAGTATCTCCTTTAATATTCTTAAAAGACAAATTGTGATGTCAATGGGAAAAGACTTCCATTCATCTTCATCTTCAGTGGTGCAAAACACGATAACTAGCCTTCAAAAAGCCTTGCTATTACCTAGCCTTTGTGAACTGTATGATTAGTTAAAATGATACGGTTGTGTTAATAGACATATATTGTATTTTATAAAGCAGTACAACTAGAGAGTCATAGTTTTAAATTACTATTATGGCAGGTGTTGGATTATTGCAGAAAAGGCAAACCCATTGCCCGCAACATAATTCATGGCAAATTTTAAGAGTTGTAAATATTGTTTATTTAGCATAGAGGAGCATATTGAAAAGGGGATATTTTTCTAATTGGAAAGGCAATAATCCTTGCTATTGGCAGAAATAGCACAAAGTGGTTTCACAGTTCCTTCATTCTTTTAATATTTTAACTAATTTTTACTCATTTTATAAATTTTAAGCAGCCTAGAGTCACCTTGTAGGGGAGATAGGTGGCATAAGATATTAATAAATACAAATTTTAAAACCCTGGAAGTCATCAAGAGATGCTTAGCCACATTCCTACATAAGATATGTGTGCTATGAGTAATGGATGTTACTGTCCATTTGGGATTCTTTTCCTTGATGGGGAATGGCACAGATTGCATTAAAAATGTAGAATTACAATTTTTAAAAATCCAGTAGTCTTCTGCTATAGTCAATGTAGCCAGCAGAAACATTTGCACATTCATTTACATTACCTAGTTGAATTGGTGTATTGTTCCCTCTACTTCTGATGTTTAGATTCACAGGGCACTGTGTCCTACAGTAACACAACCTGCACACAAGAGAGCCAGCACAAGTCTTAAGAGAATTACTGTGTAAAAACTTGAGATTGTGACAGAATCTGGAAAAAAAATAACTAAATGAGAATTGAGCATGGTCACCAGAAAATGTGTGTTGGGAAGACTACGCGAAGTGGAAGAAGGAAGTTAAATCCTTGGAATTTTGAACAAGCACATCAGTACTGCGATTATGCTACATATTTGGCTTATGAGAACCATCTCATCTTTTAACTAGAATATTAAAGTTTCCAAGAATAAAGAGGAGTAAGTGGTAGCACCAAAATATTACATTTTTCAAATCCAAAGTAAAGTTTTAAAATAGTATCTGCAGAAGACAAAGGGTATGAAAGATCTTTATTGCTTGTTCCTTATTTGTCACACTGTTTTCCCTGAGACTGTCTTAAGGCAGAAGAGGACCATTACCAATCCAGTACTCTGTAGTCAGATCAAGGCATATGTAATGCACCAATAAACTAAAAAGGTTTTATTTTATTAAAGTTCCTTGGTTTTTTTTTTTCATTTTAGACTAAATATATAATTTATTTCAAAGTCAGTCTGCCTTTTTTTTTAAGAATGAAAGGATTTCAGGTGCTCGCTATAAAAATTCCATTGGAAAAAAAACACCAATTCTTTTCAAATAAGGCTACCATTTAGAAATTTTGTTTAAAGCCGTATTTATGAATCAATATTTTGAATTTGATTTCCCAACTTACCTTTCATTTTTTAATAACCCATTTAAAAATATTCACACATATTAGATTTCTATTATCAGAAGTATCCATCAGCTCCCACCTCCCTTTTTTTTAAAAAGGCAAGAACCACTACTACTACCAGATAGCAAAAACTTTTAATTGCAAAATTATTCGGAACCAGCTCCATCATCATTCTCTGAATCTGAGAATTCTTCCATTTCTTCCTCCTCCTGCCTTCTCTGCTCTTCTTCATCAGCCAGCAACTTCTTAAAGACCTCATATTCTTCAACTGAGGAGCATGCTACCTCAGTCACAAAATCCTGTTCAGAAGCTCTGATAATACTTCTCAGTTTGGGATTGACAATTTGGGTCTGTCCTTTCTTATCCGGAGTTTGATAGCATCCCAAGCGCTCCAAAAAATTTATTCGTCTGTTTATTTCAGTCAGCGATGCTTGGAAGAAACCAGACCGCACTATCTTTCCATGTTTAATTCCCATCCTGAAATAGGCAAACTAAAAAAAAAAAAAGATATTAAGTGAAAGAATAAACACTAGCATTCTACTACAAAGAATGTAAATCAAGTTAATGTATATGGGCACAACTTGCAGCCTGCAAGAAAAATCTTTCTTTACTAAAGCGTGAAATGTATACAAGCAAATTAGTTCTAGGGGATGTTGCCACATAAAATATACTTTTATTTTAAATCTGAGAATCAATTGGGATGTGAAGGAATTGAAACTGCTATGATGTATTAAAATTCAATCATTATAATTATTTATGATTCCTGGTGCTAATGGGACTTGAAATCCAAGTAACCAATCTGTATTGTGGTAGATTATGGATGAAAGATTGGGGGGGGAGCTGATTTTTTAATTGCTAAGTTCCTTTTGCTGCATTTTTCTACTATTCTTTAGTATTCCTTACTCTTTTCTATAGTTTGCCTCATATTTTACAGGAAAATCAAGCAGATATCTAGCTTACTTATACCCAGGGCATTTGAGTGTTTACGTTCTAAAGATGAAAAGGGATTTGACAATTTTAATTTTTAAAAATGGCTGTAGAAATAAAAATGTAGACAGAGTAAGCCATCCAGGAGAAATAGGGTTATTGTAAAACTTCACAGAATTCATAAATCATAAACCTGGAAGCAATCTGAGAACTCACAGGTTACAAGCACTTTCTCAGTAGAGGATGTGCTAAAGTATTTTAGGAAGAAGAGTCAAGTCTCTAATTGAAAATCTCCAATAGGAAGAATTGTGCCGCTTCATGAGCAACTGTTTCCACAAGTATAAAGTCTGACCAAGGCAGAATAGAGTAGGACAATTACTTTCTGTGATCTGGACTTTATGACTCGTGTATAATTTTCAGCAACTGTTAGAACCAAAAAAGCATAACAATGGAAGGTTCCAATTTTAAAAAATGACAGAAAGAAAATACAGTTAAAGATCAGTGAAATCAAAACATCAGGATGCAAGCTTTCCTGAAGAAAGATATGAGACCATTCATCACTGTATCTTCAAAAGCAAAAAATATCATAAGGTAGATTCAATGGACAGATATTTCTCAGGATCTATATAATAGATTTTAATAAGCAAAAAACAAAAGTGCATAGGAACAATTTTTTCTAACTATATTATTAGAGGCAATATTTGAAGGAGTGATAAATGCAACTGTTAAAGTCACATTCTGAAAATAGGACATATATGAAATTTCTTAATAAAGCATATTTTTATTTATTGAATTGCTCAAGTTCAGCAATGGAAAAGTGTACCACTTTGTGGAATCTTACATCAGCAAAGTTATTTTGAAAATACCTGGAATTTGTATTCTACATCATTTAACTCTTCTAAAAGGAGCTGTGGACTTGTTTGTAGAATTTTTGATACTTGCGCCATTGTGAAGAGACATTTTTCTTTAAGGAGATTCTCTAGGGATTTGATTCTCTTGTGTGGCACAGTAAAGATACTTGGAAAATGTACTGCCAACTGGTTAATTCTTCCTATTAAAATAAGAGGAAAGAGATAAGATAGCGCTGACTAAAATCCTTTCTTCTTTCTCTTTAGCCAGACCCATGTATTCATAGCAATATTAACAACAAACTAGTATATTTTTAAGATATAATTTTTCCTAAGTGTTTAACATAATGCCTAAGCATGTTCTCTCTAAATAGTGCATTTGGACTACTTCTGAGTCTCCATTACTAAATTATCCATTACTACATTATGCCCCAGCTCAGCTCCACCAAAAACAAACAAATAAAAAGCTCCACCACATTCCTCCATGGTGTTTCTTGCCATTGTTTGCAGGGAAACAGAATTTTCCTGCAAACAAATAGAAGCTCACAAAAGAAAACTATCTCATCTCTTGCAGAGCTGCAGATGTTGTAATGCCCCGCCTTCCTCCGGCCAGCTAATCTTTGGGTCTTTGCACTACATGTGCAACTTGCAGTTTGGGCACTCGGTCTTTTAAAAGTTTGCCATCACTAGTTTATACTGTAGGGTCAGCATATTGCCCCTAACAATCTGGGTCGTCATTTTACCAATCTCAGAAGGATCAAAGTCTGAGTCACCTTTTGCAGGTCAGGATCAAACTGCTGGCAGTTGACAGAATTAGCCTGCAATACTGGAGTCTAATCATTGTTCCACCACGGCTATTTCAACGTGAAATATTTCCATGATGGCCATTGCTTGCAATTCCTTACTGATGTTCAGAGCATAAATGTTTTTGTGTGTGTTTGTGCATTTGTGGGTGTGTATGTAATGGATAGATGGATATGTGTCTGTGTTTTTACAAACAACCAAACATAGAACTTTCCTTGATTATTCCATTAAAAGAGCCTGAATAAAATATAAATTATCCTTGAAAGATGAATTATCCTTTTTCTACTTGATTTTAAAAAGATTTCACTGAGCAAACATTTTGAAGATACAAGTCATTATTTTAGTGATTTTATTACTTTTCCTTTTTTTTATAACCGATGCCTTTGAAAATGTATAGTTTTACTCTTAACTTTCAAATGAAGTTCGTAAACATATCACCTTCACCAAGTATCTTTTCCGCCCTATGACCCCAGGACACCAGCCCTCAATCTTCACCAGTGAATTTCCACAACATAAATAAAAAAACAATAAAAATAGTAAAACAGATGTTTAATTATAACAGAAGCTTAAGGCATTTGTTCAGCCCAACTTTAGGATCTCCCCCCAGAAGTGGGGGGGGGGAATAATTGAGTGACAGCACTACTCTAGACCGTTCAGTCCTCTCAGATGCCCATCAAATCCCCTCAAATATTTATTCTGGCAGCAAAAAAGGTTATGCTGAAATGAAAGATGGTGGGTAAAATATTCTAATATTCCTTTTTTGGCAAGCAATTGTTACCTATATATAAGAAACTCAGTGTAAATTAAGGAATTGATCCAGAAACATATGTAGCTATTTATAGCAATTTGAAGAATATCCATTGACTGTATGTGATTAACTAAACATGATCACTTCCCTAAATATAAGGGTCAAGAAAACAATGTATTATGGACAGAATCTAAACAAATTAGAACTAAATAATCCACTCGATTCAGTGTATAAATTCAGCAACTACACAATTCAGGGAAAAGTATTACCTGCATCAAAGCCAAGTCTCCTCAGAAGATCCGCACGTTCCTTCAAATCTTTTGGTGACATTCTCAGCAATTCAGGCTTCTTTTCTAGGGTCTTCAGTATTGTGGTAATGCTTAAACCCAACAAGAGTAATTCTGAAATTGCAGTCAATTTTAACTGAAATGGTATATCCAGTTGCAAGCTAAACAGCTGTGTTATCTGAGCAGGACTGAATCCCAGGTTAACATAAGCACTTGTGTCCTCTTCTAGCTTCAAATGGTCCACATCTGTTGCTTTTATTTCTTCTATTGATGTATTAGTTAACGTTTCTTGGGGCTTTGGAGAGCATTCATAATTTGACCTATAAGGGGGCAAGCCTTTTTTGCTTTGTACAAAAGATCTGGTAGTAATCAATCTGCAATTTAGGTGTTGATGAGACCACCAAAAGGCAACTGGTAATACATTGAGAGAAGGTAAACTGATACAATCATAGGCAAGTGGGGGAAAGCTGTATTTCTCAAAAATCTGCAAAAATAATTTTAAAAAGCAAACATAATTGTATTTTAAAGGAAAGAACAAGTATAGTTGCCAGCAGATCAAAGACATTTGCCAAAACCACTATCACACTATAATTTATCAAATATTAAAGCTATCATAATTTGCCTCCCAATTTACCTTATTTGAGATATTTAATTACAGTATCCATGTATTTTACACCATTAAGATAAATTTGTGACTACAGAAACAATTGTTCAAAAAGTGTTACAGCTTATACTGAATATAGTCACCTTTAAGCCTCATTCAAATCACAAAGGCCACATTAAATATTGTATTTTTAGAAAATGAGTAGCATATATGTTGACAAATAATAAGTGGGAGTGAAATTTCTTGGTTTTTGTCAATACCAAAACAAAAAGCAAACTATTCTGCATAAACTATCAAACACGAGAACTCCATTTTGGGGGTATTTCAAAATTGTGTTTAAAGAAAAATATTCTTGAGAAACAATCTTTCTGCAGTTTTTCAGAATATATTGGTGCCCTAGTCTGTTAGAAAGATAAAATGTTCCATATTAATACTCACGAAACATTAACTAAAAAGCATATCAGACACTTCTATCATGAGCTCACTGCATACTTTCAAAATTGAAATGTAAATTACCTAGACCAGGGGTGGGCAATTATGGCTCCTTCATGACTGTTGGACTTCAACTCCCAGAATTCCTGAGCCAGCCAGTTGAAGTCCACCAGTCATGAAGGAGCCATAATTGCCCACCCCTGACCTAGACTTTAAAATTTGAGCCATCTACATTAAAAGTAGTGATTCACACAAATGTGACCCCGAACTTGGGTTAAAAAATTAAGATTGTTATATTCAAATGACATATTGCATCAGATTTGGCTATTCTACAGCATACTAAAAACACAGTGGCTCCATTTTAGCCAAGTCTAGCATATTGTGTGCACACAACCTAACCATAGGCAAAGAATATATGTAAATATAAAAGCTCAACTCGTCTGATACAGTATATGCCTCAGGTTGAATAGGAATTTTAAACTATGTCTGCTATCAAAAAAGGAGGCTAATTTCAGATTAAATCTGCAATTCGGTATACATATACATAAGAAATAATCCCATTTCACTTTTAACTTTGAAATACACTTACATGTATGGATATGCAAGGTGTACCAAACATTGATCTTCATAACCAATTATATAAATTACATTAGTTTGTCATTTTCTTTGTAGTAAAGAAATCTCCATGTACATTAAATGACTGAATGAAAACCAGATTGTGATTTTAACAAGAGTTTGACACATGAATAGGAATCCCTGCTCAATCTCACTCCTTTACCACGATTTACCTTTCCTTTTTCCCCTTTATGGAAGCCAACCACCCCTGGACACATGAGCATATACCCTGTGGATGAAGTGGTAGCACCGCTGGAAAGCATTAGGTTGGAAATGATTAGATAAGATTTGAGCAGCTTCCGCCTCACCCGTCAGTAAAAGGGAAACGGCATTTACAGAACTAGTGTAAGCGATTATTGCCTGATGAGCCACAATTGTCTTGATTTATATTGTCACTCAATCATAAACCATGGTTACAGATTACATTTGCTGCGTTCATACAGGACACGGAGAAGTATGTGCGAACTCATCAGGTGAGTTACCTTTTCCTTCGCCTGCTTATAACCCATGAAAGTACAATAGTTAAGTCGCGTTTCTGTTCACAATTTATTTTTCGGTGGACATAATGCGAAGCGTACTCACGCGCCAATAGCGGATTGCTAATTTCATGCTCGGCATCTCTCAGAACTTTCGCAGCTTGGGAAAATAGAGACAACGAAAGGGGAAGGTGTTCATGTAAACACTTTCCTACCGAAACAGAAGCTGGGGAAAAAACGTTCCGTGGCGCATCCGAAGGGCGGCTAAAAATACCTTGAAGTAGTTGTAAAAGGTTGTGAATGAAGACCTGGCGGGACCAAACCAAAAATGTGAACAGACGGAGTGCGCGATTATCTTCCCCGAGAGTAGTTAAGGGCGTATCATACTTGATATTTATAAAGAATCCCACTTGAATAAAAAAGAATATTGTTTATACTGATCTGCACGAATGAATCAGATTACATCGCTACAAAACCGAAAATGACAGAAACTAACATCTGTGCTACAGTTCCTTACAGATATTTCAATTTTACTTGGAAGCAACAGTTGTAAATCATGTCCATCTACTTAGGTAAATTAGTATTATAGAACTTGATTATAGAACCTGATATTGCCACAACACAAAAATGCACAGAAGTAATGATGCCTCATTCACAATTTTACATGATATAGGATTGTCTTCTTTAAAGATCATAGTATTTTTTACTATTATAGTAAACAAATGTGACCTATAAGATTCTGAATATCCATAGCTGGGATCCAGTTTTTTGCATTATGGCTAGGGTGGCCATATTTTGATTTCCAAAAGAGAGGACAATCGAAAAAAAAAATCGAAAAAAATAAATTTAAAAAAATCGAAAAAAAGCGCAGCCTCGAGACACAAATTCCCTTCTTTCTCTCCTTTCCTTCCTTCTCCTCCTTCTCTCCCTTCC
>JAEANM010016045.1:0-13407 GCA_017656035.1 Myanophis thanlyinensis
TTTATTTTATTTTATTTTATTTCTCTACCGCCTCCCTCCCGAAGGACTTGAGGCGGCAGTGTACAGCCTAATGAAAACACAAATATATAACAATTAAAACCAGATTAAAATTTAGATAAGTACAGCAGCTGATCAATCAGTAAAACCAATTCAAATAAAAACAATTAAAATGGTAAAACTAAAGATTTAAAATTTAAAAACAATTTAAAATAATTTAAAATCTCCATTGAGTACTAGGCCAGACCGAGTTGTTTGTTGCTGCCATTTTTTATGCTCTCCTCTTGGAGGGAGGGAGCACTAGTTGCTTATTGGGCTTTCTCAGTGTCTTGTGGCAATAAGAATGATCACAAGCTCAGCAAGAAAGCCTCACTGAGGGCTTGGGTAGTGACAATGATGACAGATCTATGTTCAGACTTTCTATGCAAATAAGAAAAAGAGAGTTCCAGAGCTTTTCTCTTTCAATTTTATTTTCTTCCCATCCTATGAACCGTTGGCTCTCCTGCTACCTTTCCCTGAACCCTGCAATACTCCCTTTGCTGAAATTAAGCCATTGTTCTTACAGCTCTGAACTGCATTGGCTGACATTTTTTAAAACCCCTTTTTCCCCCTCCTGCTGCTGCTTCTTTCCATCATTAACTAGACTGTAAGTGCCTTGGGGACAAAGATTTTTCTTTTTTATGTACATACTGTATATATACGCTGCCATGTACCATGTAAACCGATGATGTGATATAAATAAATCATTATAATCATCAATAATTAACTGAAGTATCTCAGTGATAGAAATACAATCTGCAAAGATCAAGAAGGCCATCCTGGCTCTGTCCCTTCCTCCTGGTTTCTGTCCATGTTCCATCGTACATACGCTGCCATTCCTTATTCATACTTCCTTTCCTGGCAAAAAAAACCCTCCCCAAAATTGTTAAATGTGCCTTGTCGTTTCAGAAAAAAACATATACTTTAGAACCAGAGTATGTGCATTAAACGCATTCATGTGTTGTAAGCAGTGTAATGCAATTACATAATTTCATTGGTGTCTCCCATCTGTAAGCAATACTGTGCAAAAAATGCTTGCAAATTTGAGGGTAATGCCAGGGAAAATATTAAGCTGAATGACAAGTGGGTAGATATAGTAGACTCTTCCATATTTACTTTTAGTGCGTGCATTTTCACACATACTCATCCTACCCTTACTGTACATATGCCCAGCAGAAATAGAATTAATTCATCAGGAATAATATGAATTTCAGCTTTTTCCTGATATTTTTAAAAAATCTATAGATACTGTATAGATAATAACTACAGATGTCCTATTCTTATCCCTGATAAGTAGATGATAATTTCCTGTCCTAAGTCAAATTCCTTTTTCTTTTATCCTGTATTTCTGCTCCAGTTAGCAATGGCTGTCAAGGGTTTTCAGCAGAAAGGAAGGCTTTTCTCCGTTCTACTCCTGAAAATGGCAGGGCTGGCGTGGTAGCCTTTGTCAATATTGTTTTGGTGCGTAAAACTAGCCTTGCTCATATTTCAGGTCACGTCCTGAGATGCATTTGTTGGGAAGCCAGTCGAGGAAATCTTTGGAGCAGAAATCTAGGTCTCCCATCTTCAAGGAAAGAGCAGAACTAATTAATTAACTGAAGCAGGGCTACCTTATGACATCATAAAATAAGTTAAATAATATGCATGGCCATGCAGAAGGCACCCCTTCCTCATCTAAGGGCAGAATCTAAAGCAATCCACCTGCAGAACAAGATGGTTTGCCTATTAAGTGCCCATCTGGCTGATTTAACAACGAATCATGTTCCTTGCACTGTCAACTGTTTTCATTTACTTTACAGTCCGAGTTACTAAGATGGAAGAGGCGCAGTCCCATCCCAGCGTAGTTTTCCTGAATGTGGCCTCAAGTTATGTACCCCACGCCAAGGTGGAGTGTCACTATAATATGCCACCTGGCATGAAGCCATCAACCAGAGATTGGATTGGGATCTTTAAGGTACTGCAACTGGTGATAAGTGGGATGATTATGTTTGAATGTGTATGGTCACATTTCAGGACTTGTCAAGCAATTGTAATCTAGTGTATATGAACACCACACATTTTGTTAGCTATTATTTTTACTACTTGCAGTTCTGACAGCATTCAGGAACTATACAATAAAAAGCTGAAGTCTCATTCAAATCCAAATCCATTTCTTGTAGCATCAGGGGATGGACATATCTTTTTCTCAACAATAGCATTCAAAGTACGAAAAACCCACAGAGATTTTCTGATGGTCTCTCATCCAAGTACTAAGCAAAATCTAAACCTGTGTAGCTTTCCAAAAACAGCCAAAGCTGATTGGTGGTGCCATCTAGCTGGGCTCTTCATATTTACCAGGATAATATGTCTTCCTTCAATTAGTTCAGCCAGAACTTTGCATTTCCAATGTTCTGATTACCGTTGTCTTCATAATTCATAAGGAATTCCATTTATTTATTAAATGTGTATGCTACCCATCTCACTATCAAGCAACTGGGTGACTTTCAACATGATAAAAACAACAGTGTAAAATATTAAAAAGTAGATAATTAATAAAAGATAGCTAGGATAGGAATTTTGTGTAAAGAACAGCATTAAAAAATACCTCTCACACTCAAAAGTGGCTCCATCCAAAATTGTTGGGTTTGCAATGGACCTTCAGGGAGATTATACAACATCTTCTAATGCTACCTTCCCATTCCTTGCCTCAGGTGGATGCTTCCTCGGTACGTGATTATTACACCTTTGTGTGGGGCATAATGCCAGATGGTGGAGCTTCTGAAGGAACCATCCATTGCAGCGTCCAATTCCAAGGTAGGTGTGTTTCAAGTGATTCAGAGCATATTCATCAAAGCTAAACATGGCTAAATGTTTTGAGTAACACCTGAAGAATGACTTCCTGCCCAAGCAGAATGGTGACACAAGATAAAGTAGATAAACAGAACAACTGGGCTTATTGAACTTGGTTCCAGCAATCTATCTGGCTTGCCTTTTGAAAACAGCTTAGGGAAAAGTACATGGGAAACAATGAAATGGTCTGGAGTGCTCATATCAATTCCATGCAGTGAAACTGGGAGCAAAATAAAATGTCAATTTGTACTAAAGGGAAAGCAAAAAAGGTTTTTAACAGTTCATCAAAAATTAAGAAAAGAGAATGTTAATCAAAACCGAGATCTTAATTTCCTACCTCTGATTTTCCTTTTATATGTGACTCAGGCAATTAAAAAAAAAGCCTCGTACTCAGAAACCAGAAAAGTAATACAGTAAACTTATTTCTCCTTTCACAGCCAGCTACTTACCTAAGCCAGGTCCGCAACAATATCACTTTCGTTATGTGGATCGCCATGGGGAGATACGTGGTCAAAGTTCTCCTTTCCAGTTCAGCGAACCCCGTCCCATGGATGAGCTCGTCACTCTAGAGGAGGCCTGTGATGATGGAGGAGGAACCGATATGCTGCTGGTAGTTCCCAAGGCTGCTGTACTTGAGGTAGGATACTCTAAGCAACCCTTGGTTCCCACTGTCAGCCACCATTCTTGTTCCTAAACCCACTTGAGGTATTCCCTTCCTTGCGTATAATTTTATTTACGACTAGTTGCTTGCTGCCTAACTATAGCATTCAACTCAACTCAGGAAATTCTAAATTGAGGCTTTCACTCAGCTATGAAATACTCTAGACTTTAGGCCTGCTTACATTTTTTTCAACCCAACCTATTTTGTGAGGTTATTGAAGACATTCTTAGCGCCCTCTAGAGAAGGGAGAGCTTAGAAATAAACTGTGACAAACTCATGTTTCCTGATTTTACTCTGTTCTATATCATCTCTAATACAAAGGGAATGTTGTCATTTCCCTATTAAATACATAGTCTTGACATAATTAAAGGTTAAGCAATATCAGCAATGAGAGAAAGGCCCTATCCCTGGTGATAATTAGTGGAAAATGTACTGGTTGCTTCCTTTGCGTCAGCATCTTCCCACATTCAAATTTGGAGGTACATCATGGCACAAATTAAAGTCTTAACCTATGGCCTGACATTTTTGGTTTCAGAAGTTGGTCTTCTTAGTGCACTTGGGCTCCAACTTCCATCCACCTCAGCTAACTCAGCTAGCAGTCTAGGAAGTAGTCTAACAACATCTCTTTGTGCCCAGTCTGTCCTCCTAAGCTGCCAAAATGAATGAGATGGAGGAAAGTTTTAAGATGTCCTGGGCCATCCATCCAGTGTTAAATGGCTGACCTTCTACTTTCATCAAGCCAAGACAGCAGAGCTTTTCAATCTTCTGGAACTATACCAGAACCATTAGGCTACTACTGAGACATTCCTTATTTGGCTTCGCTGTATAAAAAATTAAGCATCGGAAGGCTGAGATAAATACTTTTCCCTGGCATGTTGAGTTTTCCTAGCGCAAAGCTGTTTTGTAAAATCAATGGAGCACGCAAATAGCCTTGAAATATTTCAACCTGGAAAGATTCTATCATAATTTAATTTTTAATCAGCTTTTAATCCTAGGATAGCAATACAAAGACAGTAAAATTGAATGAATGCGTCCCCCTGACTTTTTGCTTTGGTACAGTCTCTCTCTCTCTCTTTCTCTCTCTACTTCCCCACAGACTCAGCTGGAAGAGAGTCGCCAGGAACAAGGCGCCCTGTTGCGTGAGTCCTGCCGCCTGAAGGAAGAGGTTCAAGAATTGAGAAGCCGTGCAGCAGATCTAGAAGCAGCACTTAGCTCCTTACGCAATGAGCACACCAAACTGGCTGCACAATATAAGGCAAGGCAGAAAGCAAGGTTCTGCAGTACGACTTGCCAGCTCTTCCAAATCCCACCTCTTCCCAAGCTTCAGGAAAGGTGTTGTGTTCCCATCATCTTACTAAGCAAAAACTCAGGTGGCCACAAAACTTTGTGCAACATCTGACTCCAAGCCTGAAGCAAGATCTGGGTATCCCTTCTGTACAGAGGGATGCCCCTCTGCCTTAATGCTTGCATTAGATTAGTTCGTATTTTCTATTCTATTCTATTCTATTCTATATTTCATTATCTTTTTCTTGTTGTTAACAATGAATGTTGGACTCTTTTTTTCTAGCAAGCATTTTTCTTGCAAGTACAGGATTTGCTTTTTTTTTCAAATCAACAGGTCAACTGGCCAACTGGTTATGACAGGAATTGACCTACCAGTCTGTCAATAAATAAAGAATATAAACTTATCAGAACAGGGACAACCAAAACAAAGAATGCAGAGAAAGCAGATAGATCATGATTTAGTGGCTCCATATGAATGATCTTAGTGATCAAAAAGTTTTTGTTTGTGGTTTTACATGTTGCATCCAAGATAGTATGTTATGTCACCTTCTCTGGAACACAGTTTGTCCTTTTATTCCTTGATGGTGTTGGCAAGCCCCAGATACTAGTATAAGGTATTCATTCTCTCTCTCTCTCTCTCTCTCTCTCTCTTGAAAAACGTAAGTGGAAGAAGATCATCAAGATTATAAAATTGGGAGCTTTTTGTCATCCTTTTTGTCTCATATGTATGTGTGGAATTTGTCTCCAACTCACTTCTGGTTTATCAACCAATATCATGCAAAGTCAAAAAAGAAAGGGATAAGACAGGTTGAAGTTACATATTAATATATGCCAGACACACGATTACATAATTTTTACTAAATCAGGGCACAATCTTCCAACTTATCTGTGCCTGGAAATAAAATGTTCAGAAAGACAATTTCAAGAAAAGACAGACTGCCATAGAATGAAAGGAATACAATACTAAAAAAAATCTCTTTCTTAAGCAGAGCTTTGAGGATACCATAGCAGTTTCTTGGTGGTGGTGGTGGGGGTTCTGCTGTGGTCTTAAGCCATTATGTTCAATACATATTGAAGAACTAGAAATTACAACAGGTGTGAACTATACTCTCACCTTTTAGCACTCTCTGTATTCCCAGAAACATCTAATCTAACACAAAGGTGGAGTTAAAATGTGTACATGTTTTTGGATACAGTATCTGATGGAAAGAAAGACCGATGATTTTGGGTGAAATAGCTATTATCAGCTAATGGGGGAAAGAGACAGTGGCATTAGATCTTCTCTAATGAAGACTTTAAAGATATAATTATGTATGGATCTTTATTTTTTCTCAGTGATGATCTAAAGCCGTTATGCAGAGCCGCATGCAGAGCCATCTTGCTGGGCACACAAGCTGTCGGCCAACTTATATCCAGCTGAGCATGCACATGTGTGATTGCAGAGACCAGCTGGTCTTCGGGCTTCTGCTGTGCATGTGCACAATTGCAGCAGGAAATCCAGCTGGTCTTCGGAGCTCTCCTGTGCATGCACACATGATTGCTCATGTGTGGGTGAGTGCCTGCACGCAGCGCATGTACATTGCATATGCAAAAGCTGCATGCATGTGCAGATGGTGCGGTTGCACATGCAGTACACATGGAGAAGCCACACGTAAGTGCGGATGGCACGCACAAATTGCGTACTTTTTGGCACTTGGTAAGTAAAAGGTTTGCCACCACTGATCTAAAGAAACTGGAGCAAAGGAATGCGACAGACATCAGAATAACCATTCCCCAGTTTAACTTACATTTTGGTTGCTTTTCATTCTGCACAATAATAATCACCTTCAAATAAACCATGATATGGCCAGATAATTGCTCTACAACATTTAGTTGTTTAGTCTTTTTGTAAACGTATCTAATATGAGTTTAACAGAGCAGTTTTGTAATGTCTTGTTTGAATTTGAGGCGTGGGAAATTCCTTAAGCAAGGCAGAGCTTCCTCCGATTGTTAAGCACAAAGGAACACACTGAAATCAAACTAAAATTCCTTTCTTTAACCCATTCATCCAGTCTGAAAAAATAGATTCTCAGACCACTGCTTGTGGCACATACATACTGCTGTTGTTGAACTCTCACACTGTCTAATATTTATAAACATAATTACAACATAATTCTTTTCCATTGGATAAGCATAATTAGTCCACAACTTACATTTATCTAAACCTCCCTGACTTAGAAAATCCTTGATATTAGGAGTCTGCATACACCTAATCAAGATGTGCACTTCTGTTTGTCTATCTGAATTTGTGCATCTTTTTCTACAATGGCTATTGCAAATACAAAGCACAAGATTTTAAATTTTATGTATTTTATGTGTTGCATGTTGCATGCCATCTGTAGTAATAGTACTCCATTATTATTTGAGGAAATACACAGCCTTTTCTTTAATTTGCTACTATTTCATTATATACCGCTTCACAGTGCTTTTCAGCCCTCTCCAAGCCATTTACAGAGTTAGCTTATTGCCCCAAAAAATTGGGTCCTCATTTTACCCACCTCAGAAGGATGGAAGGCTGAGCCAACCTTGAGCTTGGTGAGATTTGAACTACCAAATTGCAGGCAGATGGCAGTCAGCCAAGTAAACATGTAAACAAAATACAGCGTAATAAAAGGCTAGGTGCTCACTAATTTGTGGCACATGTCATCATCTGACATATCTTAAGTGCTGCTGCACAGTACCTGGTAACACTATGTTATAGCATGGTTGATATCTGAGAAGTGTAGAATTGTCTTGTGTATCCTGGGTATTTATGCAATAATCACAAAGTGAAGCTATATGAGTGACTCGGTAGTATAAGCACTGGAGAATCACATGTTCCATTGTTTCTACATGTCCAGAGATGCAGGGACCGTGTCTCTCTGCCAGATAATCTTTCTATATTGGCCTTCAAGAACCATTGAGGGGAGGGCATGACATCATGCCAAAGTCAAAGTCCTACCATGATTAGGCACTTTAAGATTTGTTAATAAGGGAGGCAGAGTAGCTATTGTGTTTCATTGGAATCACATGGATGAGAAGAAGTAATTTAGCGATCAATTCCAACCTCCTCAATGTGAGAATCCAAATTAAAACTTCCCAGACATAGTGTCCTAACCTGTGTTTGGACACATCGAGTGAAGGGTACCCGACCACCTCCTGGATACTTGGTTTCACTGTTGAAACATTCTTACTGTTAGGATTACATTCCATAAAACCCTTTTCCTGTAAATCTGTATCCTGCACCGAGATCAAAGAGAACAGGAGCTGACCTTATTCTTTGTAGCATTTTTCAGTCATTTGAAGATGTTGTAATGCTGTTGTGGCCCAACAGCAGCCAGCTGAGCTGTTAGTGGAATCTGACAGCGATGAACACTATGGGACTGCCCTGGAGGCTGAGGAAGACTCGGGGGGGGGGGTCTTCGTAGTCAGAGCAGGGATTAGAGATGCCTGTTGGCCACCAGGTGGCGTCTGAGTCAGGGAGCAGTGAGGGAGAACAGAGGGAGGCTGTCCCTGACATGCATATGCATAGAGCTGTGAGGAGGAGAGAGCAGCTTCAGAAAATGGGTCACAGAAGAAAATAGGATACAGGTGGCTAATGATTGGCCCCTCCCGGAGAGCTTATAGGTGGGGCGACAGGAGGGGAATTTTGCAGGAAACAACAGTTTACCAACTTAGCCATGTGGAAGGCTTTCGGACAATCTGTAAGTTGCTATCAAACTTTGGTTTTAATTAAGATAGCATTCTGGGCTCTCAGCCAGGGGATTGCTTATCTCCACATTAGTTGTGGCATACAGCCAGGCATGCCTTCATGAGTTTGAAGACCTGAACCAGAACATATGCTCTCCCTGTTGTCATTTCTCAAGGTTCAACATCTTGTATGGGGGCACGATTGTTCAGTGATTAAAGATGCTGAACTTGAGACCCAAGTGCTGCACAAAGGGGTGAGCTTCCATTATTTGTTCCAGCTCCTGCCCACATAGCAGTTCAAATGCATGAAAATGCAAGTAGATAAATAGGTACCATTTCAGTGGGTCTGTAACAGCATTCTGTGCACCATGGTGTATTAGTTGTGCCAACCACATGACCTCAGAAATGTCTTCAGACAATGCCAGCTCCTTTGGCTAAGAAATAGAGATGAACACTGTCCTTCTAGACTTAAACACAACTGGACAGGCGAAACTTTACCTTTACAACATTCTGAACTACATCAAACTCTTTTTATAGGACAGTTTTTAATCTTCTGATCATCCTTGTACTTCAATTTCTCTGAATCCTTCCTAAACTGTGGTGCCTACAATTGTTTTGCTGTTGCATGACTATCTCATTACTCATTTTTCAATTAACTGCTATCCAAGTTGTAATAAATTGTGGCCTCTCACAGTGCCAATCCTGTTGGAACTAAATTGTTGAACTGGCTTATGTCTTCCAGGAGGCCCAAAATTAAATTATAAAGTATTGATCAAAATAATTTAATAAATAATATTTGAAGCTATTGGCATATATGACAATCATTCAATGATCCTAATTATAATCAACAAGTTGCAGGCTGACCTAGAGATCTTAAACACTCAGTAGTCAATGGACCATGTAGCACATTCAGCTAAATGACAGAAGGATTAGAAAGAGTATATGCAAGAAAAGGTGTGGGGTGCGTGGAGTGATATCAAGGTTTTGTGCCAGAGCAAAGAAAGGAAGAACTCTTTGTAACAACACAACACAATACAGGTGTGAAAAGAGAAGAAAGGACATAGAAAAGGAGAATGAAAAAAAGAGAAGATTGTATTTTGAAGACAAACAATTTCTGGTGTGAGGGTGAGTATGAGCAGAAAGAAAAAAGGTGTGTTTTTGTTGCTGTCTTGGAAGTTGCTTTAGCCTCTTCTGGAGCAAGAAAAGGGTAAGGAGAAAAGAGAGAGAGAGAAAAAAATAAGTGCCCTGTCAAGTAGGATCAGGTGAGGACCACTTTTTCTTTCTTTGGAAAATTTAACAAATTAAAATCAAACTCAATTAGAATTTCACTTCAGAATTTGGGAGAGTAAAATTCAAATGAATTTCTTTACTATAATGATTATTTGAGCAGAATTTCTCAATCAGTATCTGACCCATGGATTCACTTAAACACTGATATTTACTGGGTATATTCTAATTAATTCAATAACTAAAGCTGCCGGGATTACAAAGCCATTTAAAAGATAATGATCAAATCCTTACTAAAAACATTACCAAGACCATTCCTGAAACAGTCATTAATAAGTAACATAGGACATTTATAATTCAAATGAAAATATATTTAAAGTGCCCTACTCCTTTCCAATGTAACTTCTTACAAACTTTTTTATATTTTACTTTTGTTTTAAGTGTATGAGAGAAGAGGAATGCTTAGCTGGGGAAAAAAACCCCTCAGTGAGAGGAAGTTCTTTTTGTTAGTAACAATAAATACGACTTTTGTTTTAGGGCAAACTTAGACGTGAGACCAAGTTCCATTATAACTCCATTTATTTCTCTATTTTGAATGGGCAGAAGCAGAAGCTTGACCCTTTCATTTCATCTATTGCCATTTGTTAGCTAAAATGTCTCCACCGTCAGCAGCTGTTAAAACAACTCTTGAATGTTTTAATCCATGTTGGGCTTTGTTTGCATTAGTGTGCAAATGAATTTCCTTGGCATTTTCTCAGGCAGGGCAAAGTTTCCTTTGATTGTTAAAAAAAGAAAAAAGCAATCTTGAAATATTTGTAAAGATTTTGTTTCGGCTTGCTTCAATTGTTATAACAATAGCATTCTGCTTTTCCTCTTTTAAGGAATGAAAAATTTACTATATCAGTTGTTTTGAAGAAAAGAACAACAGAAGCTCTGGTTTAGGATCCAGCAACATTTTTTCTTCCATACTGATCTGTGTTTTATTCTGAGAATAAAAGTGACTAGGACTCAGTTTCAGTTAAATCAGCTCTTTATTACAGCACAAGCACTCAGACAAGAACAGAGAAACAGGCAACTTGACAGCTATTTATATTATTTACAAACGCACGTCTTGACCAATCAGAGAGCAGGATTCTCCCGCTCTCTGATTATCCACGCCAGACTTGGTGTCTGCTCCATACCATATATGGTACAGAACACCCCTCCCTCCTTAGAAGGAGCTTACCCAATCAAGTGGTCACGTAGTCACGCAGGTACTCAGGGCGTTGCCTGGCCCTAGTGGACCTGCGCAATTCATTTGGAAGCTCGGCAGCGACCTGCAAGGGTGGGTCTGCTGCTGGCTCTGGCCCTGCCCCTGGAACATTTGGGAATTCCATTCCGGGTGCGGCTGGGCCCAACGCAGAGGAGCCATCGCTGGAACAATCGGTGACTTCAGATAAGTTTTCACTCTCAGGGTTTTGGGTTGGAATTTCCATTGTGGTTTGTTCCTCCGGCTGCTCTACTCTGTTTCTCACTTGGTCCCAATGCCTTTTCCAAATTTGCCCATCAGGAACCTGTAACCGATAAGAGCGGGGACCTGTAACAGCGGTTATTTTGCCAGGTAACCAGAGGGGGTCCTCACCGTAATTTCTTGCGTAGACTTTGTCACCTATTTCGAATTCTTTCCTCTTTTTACTCTCCTTGCTAACTTTTTCCTGAATATACTCTGGGTGAATTCTGTCCAATTTATTGCGTAGTCGCCATCCCATAAGTAGTTCGGCTGGGCTCTTGCCCATTGTTGTATTAGGGGTGATATGTTGAATTAGTAAAAACTCATCAATCCTATGTTGCCACCCCTCTTCATTCATGCGCTTAAGGGCGCTTTTTGCCAATTTTACAAAAATCTCCGCTTGACCATTGCTGGCCGCGTGATAAGGAGCGACTAGTGCATGTCAGATCCCCTGCTCTGCTAAAAATATTTTGAAGACATTATTGGTAAATTGGGGCCTGTTGTCAGATACCAATACGTCGGGTAATCCATGTGTGGCAAATACTCTTCTGAGTGCCCTTATTGTAGCTTCTGCAGTGGTTGATTTCATTCTAACAATTTCTAGCCATTTTGAGAAGGTGTCCACAATAATTAAAAAGGTCTGTCCCTGCATGGGGCCTGCATAATCAATATGAATCTGGGACCAGGGCCCCCGGGGCTTCTCCCATTCTCTGCAAGGTGCTGCTGGTGGATTGGGTCTGGAGTCCTGACAAGGGGAACAAGTAGCAACCCATTTTTCAATGGCATCATCCATTTTTGGCCACCAGGCATAACTCCTGGCCAATGCCTTCATTTTAACCACCCCTGGGTGGCCTTCATGCAACAACTTTAACAATTTTTCCCTCAAAACAGTTGGAATGATTACACGATCTCCCCACAATACACAGCCTCTTAATAATGACAACTCATGTCGCCTTATCCAAAATGGTCGAAATTCCTCTTTTACTGGTGCAGTTGGCCATCCCCTTCCCACCCAGCAAGACACTTGCACCAAAAGTCTGTCTCTGGAAGTCGCTTTGGCAATGTCTGATGCTGCAATCAGTCCTGGAGCAAGTTGGTCGATGAACAGGACGTTGCTGGCAGGGGTTGGGTCTTCGACTGGGTTGGGCAATGGGCACCTACTAAGGGCATCTGCATGTGATATGTTTTTTCCTGGCTTGTGTTGTAACGAATAGTTATAGGCTGCAAGGAAAACAGTCCATCTCATAAAGCGTGGGGATAAAATGGGAGGAGTGGGCCTATCCCCAGCTAAAATTCCCAACAGTGGCTTATGATCTGTAATAAGGGTAAAATGTCTACCATATAGGTATTCGTGGAACCTTTTGATTCCAGCTACCAGGGCCAATGCCTCTTTGTCAATCTGGCTATAATTCCTCTCTGCTGGGGACAGTATTCTAGAGTAATATGCTACGGGAGCTTCCCTACCACTTGGAAAAATGTGGCTAAGGACAGCTCCCACCCCATAAGGAGATGCATCACATGCTAAGGTAACAGGTAGAGAAGCATTGTATTGTACCAGCACCTGATTAGATAATAGTAGCTGTTTGACAGCATCAAAAGCAGTTTGTTCTTTGGGGTCCTATTTCCAGGTTGTTTTTTTACTTATAAGTTTATGTAGTGGTTCAGCCACTGAAGCTTTGTGTGGCAGGAATGCACTATAAAAATTTAACAAGCCCAGGAATGCTTGTAACTCTCCATGGTTCCTTGGAGCTGGTGCCCTTTTGACAGCTTCTGTTTTAGAACTAGTAGGTTGGATACTCCAGCCATCAATTAAGTATCCTAAAAATTCTACTTGTTTCTTACCAATTTGGCACTTGTCCTTCTTAAGGCGCAGGCCAGCTCCTTGTAATTTTTCAAAAACCATTCTCAGATGTATTCTCAACTCTTCATTGGAAGATGCTGAGTTTAAAATATCATCAAAATATGGCACCACCCCAGGCAATCCAGCCAAAAGGCGTTCCATTAAACTTTGAAACAACCCAGGGGCCACACTCACCCCAAATTGAAGCTGGGTGCATTTAAAGGCACCCCTATGGGTCACAATGGTTTGGGCCTCGGCAGTCTTTGGGCAGACAGGTAATTGTTGGTAGGCCTGAGCTAAATCCAATTTGGCAAATATTTTACCCTCCCCCAG